>JAQMCW010000568.1:0-11014 GCA_030068335.1 Chrysichthys cranchii
ATGTCATCTATGTTCTATTCTAAATAAAGTATGGAATTTTGACACTTCCACATCATTGCATTCCGTTTTTATTTACAGTTTGTACTTTGTCCCAACTTTTTTGGAATCGGGGTTGTATATAATGACCCACACCCTCTCTTGTGCGCAGAGTCCAACTAATAGACGCATAATGAGTTACACCTGGGAATCCTCCGTGACTCTTCTGTGTTCCGTACTTTCTGTGCATGCGCTGTTGGCGCTGCGATGGTGTGCTCTTCATCTTCACAATGCACCATCTCTCCACGTGTCGGAAAACCAGCGCATCAGATAGGTGTGCTCCCTGTGGCTCTCCCAAGCGCCGCAGAAGTGCGTTCAGTTAGGGCTGATTTGTGACAGATCCCCTCCCCAAGGGCGCTTTCACCCAGAGCACCCCCAGCCAATACCTCCCCCCTACGAGAACCTGGACCCGTGGGCTCGGGATCGCCTCCATTCTCAGGCACTCCGAGGCACGGCTTGATCCTGAGCTCCAGCGCATACCAGACTGCGACCCGGCGTCGAGTCATACCCGGAGCCCAACAAGGCAAGAGAACAGGGCATTGACTTAGCTGATTTAAATGCAATTGTGATATGGAACAAGAACCTAGACGAGGCTATGAACTGAGACGAGGGTCCAGGCGAGTCTGTGGCATGAAACAAGGAGCTAGACAAGACTGTGGCATAAAACAAGGAGCTAGGCAAGACTGATAGTGACCATGATGTGGCCATGGCGCCGGATGGTGACCCAGACGGTGCTGTGGCACTGGACGGTGACCCAGACGTGGCTGTGGTTGTGCCTCTGGACTCAAACCCAGGCGTCGACCCTGGCATCGATCCAGGCGTGGTTGTGTCTCTGAACTCGGACCCTGGCGTCGATCCCGGCGTGGCTGCGCCTCTGGACTCGTACCCTGCCTTTGACCCTGGCATCACTTCTAGCATGGCTGCGGACACATACGCACCTGGCGTGGCTGCAGACCCATACGTGGCACCTGGCATGGCTGCGGACCCAGACGAGGAACCTGGCACTGGTCTCGGCAAGGCACGGCCTTACCAAACTCCCGATAAAACAAGTGTAACATTTTCCCCAAGCTCTGTTGGCTCAATACACATGGGTGCTGACATGCTATCAACTCTGTGGCAAATGAGAGCACTGGTTCCCTCAACCAGCGGGTCATGTTTTCTACCCATTGCGCTTCCACCATCTTGAGTTCCATCAAGCGCTCATAAAAGAAGCGACATTGGAGCAAGAAACCTCCGGGTGGAGCGTCTATCCCGTTATAAGTTGCAGGAAATTCCATCCAATATTTACGTACGAACGTGTGAGTCCTGGCAAATGTATACGGGTTTCCTCACTGACTCCTGTTAGATCCTGCTACGTTCTGTTTTTGGCGGGTCATTCTGTTACAAGGGTGCATAATGGGTCGAACACATTTGCAGGAGGAGCTCAGGGGTAAGAAAAACAAACACGGATAAGGCAAAACGGAAACTAGGATGAACAAGAAACTAAACAAGATACTAAACTACGAGATGATAACCAAACAGACAACCAATGTGATTTAACAAACAAAACTCAGGAATGGCGTAATTTAACCAAGGTAAGACCCGGAACATAAAACTGGCCACATACATGGAATTACCGTTCAGTCCGTTGTCCTTGATAAACCCATACAGAGAGCAATTTTCAACATAAATCCTAAAGAGCAAAAATACATGGTACAAAGCGCAGTTTTATATAATGACCTGCGCCCTCTCTTGTGCGCGGCGTCCTTTTAAAGTCCAACTAATGAACGCATAATGAGTTACACCTGGGAATCCTCCGTGACTCTTCCGCGTTCCGTACTTTCTGCGCATGCGCCGTTGGAGCTGCGGTGATGCGCTCTTCGTGTGCAATGCACCATCTCTCCACGTGTCGGAAAACCGGCGCATCAGATGGGTGCGCTCCCTGTGGCTCTCCCAAGCGGCGCAGAAGCGCATTCAGTTAGGGCTGATTCGTGACACCCTTTTTGAGCAGGCGCTCTCACAGAGTGAACATCAGACATCAGATTCTGTAGATGAATTAATGCATAAGTTTACTTTAAAGATGACACAAATAATGGATTATATAGCTGCTTTAAAAGTTAAAAAAAAAATACCAACAAGCAAAGAACACCATGGAGACTAAATCCAATGGTTAAACTAATGAAAAGGAAATGTAGGCAAACAGAGAGAAAATGGTGCAAGTCTAAACTTTATATAGATCTTCAAATTCATAGACACACTACATCTATATAATTTTGAAATTTGCAAAGCAAGGCAGTCCATTATTTTCTGACATTATAAACATAAACATAAACAATGCAAATGTATTATTGTCTACTGTTGAAAGGCTAACGAATCCTCAAACTGACCTAGAACCTGATTTTTACTCAGTTCCTAAATGTGAGGAATTTGTATATTTTTTCAATGGTAAAATTGAAAAAATAACAATGACTTTATCAACACAGCTGCAAACAATTAAATTTTTAGAACTACCAGCTACAAAGAAAGAGCCTTTACACTCAATGTCAGAATTTAGCCCTATCAACTATGAAATTTTGATTAAAACTGTGCAAAACCTTAGTTCTGCCACATCCCAGCTAGACGTTCAGTCTACTAGTTTTTTCAAGTCAGTTTTTCACCTTATAGCAACAGATGTGCAACATATTGTAAATGCATCTCTACAAACCGGAATTTTTCCGAAGTCCCTAAAACAAGCAGTGGTAAAGCGCTTGCTCAAGAAAAGCAACTTGGATCCTTTAATATTGAACAATTATAGACCAATTTCAAGTTTATCTTTTATTGGGAAGATTATTGAATCAATTAAGAGCCTTTTTATTGTCAAATAACCTTCTTGATGATTCAATCTGGCTTCCATGTTAACCATAGCACTGAAACAGCCCTTATTAAAGTGGTGAATGACATTCACGGAAATACAGATGCAGGCAAATCATCTGTCCTGGTATTATTAGACCTCAGTGCAGCATTTGATACGGTTGACCACCATATACTACTGCACCATCTAGCGCATTGGGTTGGATTTTCAGGTGTAATTATAAACTGGTTAAAATCCTACCTACATGCTTCCACTTGGCCAAATTATCAGGGACAGCTCGATGTCTTATCATAGCTATGCAGATGACACATAAATTTACCTTGCTCTGTCACCAAATGATTATGCCCCCCTTGATTCTCTTTACCAGTGTCTTGCCCAAGTTAACAACTGGATGCCACAAAACTTTCTTCAGCTGAACTCTGACAAAACTGAAGTAATTACATTCGGTAAAGAAGAATAGAAACTCAAGATTGCTACCCTACTTGAAAAAAGGGACTTGAAGGTGAAGGATGCTGTAAGAAATCTTGGTGTTATCATTGACAGTAATCTGAATTTTAAGAATCATGTGAAATCAGTTGCTAAATCTAAATTTTTTCACCTGAAGAATACTGTAAAATTAAGAAACCTTGTGTCAAAAAGTGATCTAGAAATACTTATCCATGCCTTTATCTCAAGCAGAATAGATTACTGTAATGCCCTTTTTACTGGGCTTCCTAAGAATAATATAAAGTACTTACAAACTATACAAAATTAACCAAAACAAAAAAGGAACGAGCACATTAGACCAAGTCTAAGGTCACTGCACTGGCTTCCTGTTAGTTATAAAATTGATTTTAAAGCATTACTTCTTCTTGAGCAGGCTTGGTAGGTTGGAGAGCTTGAGAAGGCTTGGCATGCTGGAGAGCTTGAGCAGGTTTGGCAGACTGAAGAGTTTGAGCAGGCTTGTTAGGCTGGAGAGCTCAAGAAGGCTTGGTTGGCTCTAGAGCTAGAGAAGGCTTGGATGGCTGGAGAGCTCAAGAAAGTTTGGAGAGGGGATGGTGGTAGCTCAGTGGTTAAGACATTGTCCTACTGATGAAAAGGTTGTGAGTTCAACTTTAAGCACTGCCAAACTGCCACAACTGGGCCCTTGAGCCCTTAACCCTCAACTGCTCAGTTGTATAAATGAGATAAAAGTAAGTTGCTTGGGATGAGGGTGTCTGCCAGATAATGTTAATTTAATGTAGTGTAATGTAATGTAATGGCTGGCTGCAGTTCAGGCTTGAGTTCAGGTTCAGACTTTGATGAGGATTCATATGAGGATTCAGATGCAGATTCAGGAATAAACAACAGGTTTGGACAAAGATTCAGAAATAGATATGGGTTCAGGCATGGACAAAGATTCTGGAATAGACAAGGATTCAGGCTTTGTCTTGAATTGGACGCATGCTTTCTTCTCCTCATCTTCTTGGGTACCTTATTAGGTTCTGAGCTGGTTAATTCCCTTTTGACCATTGAAGGCAGATCTGGAGCAGTCCTCTCCTTCTCAGCCACTGGAGGGGACTCTGGAGCAGCCCTCTCCTTCTTGGCCACCACAGGGAGCTCTGGAGCAGGGTCCTCCATTTCAGCCTCTGGAAGGAGCTCTGGAGTGGGTGCCTCCCTGTCAGCAACTGGGGTGCCCTCGTCATTGCAGGCCTTGTAGTCAGTTGGCAGATGAAGCTCCTCTAGATGCTCAGCCCCCCAAAAAATTTCCAAGGGTGCCCTAAGTTCTCTGTAGATCCGCTGTGTGCCAAAACTCTCTGGATCCTGCATGCATGGTTGGTCCACTGTGAGCAGGTACTTGTCCCATCGGCGTGCTGGTTTCATGAGCCATCATATCATACATTTAACCCATATACATTTCAGGAGTCTGGGGTCAACCAAGTTCTCAAACAATCTACATTGCAGGAAGAAGCCATTCAGGGGAAACAGATACCCATCGTAGGGGGCTGGAAAATCTAATCCCAACTTCTGCAAAAACACTGTTGGCATGAAATCCTGCTCCATTGTGTTTAAGGTGAAGCCTTCTGTCATAATATTGAGGGTTGAATTCATGACACAATTTAATTAAAATCCAAAACCCCCCAAATTATATACAAATCTATTAAATCTAAATAAAAATAAAGAAATTAATTGTCCAGATATAAAAACATTATCAGACCTCAAGTTTTCAAATAATACATAACAAACAACTAAAAATATTAAACAAAAAAAACCAAATATGACCATATATTACTCTTAGTAATAAACTAAATAAAGAAATGCAACAAAGAGCAAATACATAAAAAAAAATAGCAAAACTGACAGATATTAATACCCTAATCAGACCTGTGATCCCTGTCTGCATCAAGAATCTTAGGATATCTCACAGATGTTGTAAATGCTGCTGCCAATCTTTAGTCTATATGCTTATGGTATCTTAATCAGTAGCAACATTTGTATTGTGCAGGCGTATTCTGTCCATGCGATGTTTAAACACCAATGGTGGTCCAAATGGGGTGGAAACAGCATTTTGTTCTTGGGATATTGGAGTCAAGAGAATCTGCCAACACCTCCAATACACTAGATAACTTTATTGTTGAATAAAAATGAGCCATGCCTAATCCTTGGACCCTAACAGATCTGTGCCACATGCATTATTGAGGAATTGCTGTCATATGAAAAAAAAAAAAAAGTCACTGTATAGAGGGTCTGCTGGTGTATGTTGAGGGTCCAGGCTTCAGACATCATACTGGGCTTTGCTTAGTTAATAAGTTATGTAAAATTAAAGATAATATCAATTAAAAACATGTAAATATTACTGCCACTGGGACTTGCATCCGAAAAATATATAACTCATAATAATGAGTTATAATTGAATAAAATAATTGAATAAAAACAAGACATGGCTAATCCTTGGACCCTACCAGATCTGTGCCACTTGCATCATTGAGGAATTGCTGTCATATGAAAAAAAAAAAAGTCACTGTATAGAGGTTCTGCTGGTGTGTGTTGAAGGTCCAGGCTTCAGACATCATACTGGGCTTTGCTTAGTTAATAAGTCATGTCAAATTAAAGATATTATCAATTAAAAACATGTACAGTAAATATTACTGCCACTGGGACTTGCATCAGAAAAATATATAACTCATAATAATGCCCATATTTATTACATTTTTGCTCTTAGAAATGATCAGCGGATTCAAAAAGTAAGTGATCTATGAACCTGGAAGTATTCCAGTGCCAACTTGTTTACATTTGAACACATCTGGGGGAACCCAGCAGAGAGAGTTCGGTAGTTAGTATGTAGCCTCAATAGCAGCATACATACAAATTGACTGTGATCATAAACATCTTTTTATTCATGTACTGTAAATACAATGCAATATGAGCGTGAATGGTTGTCTGTCTCTGTGTGTCACCCTGCGGTGAATTGGCGACCCGTCCAAGGTGTGTCCCGCCTCTCGCCCGATGTCAGCTGGGATTGGCGCCAGTTTCCCCCCGCGACCCTGTACAGGATTAAGCGGCAGAAGATGAAGACGATAAATACAATGCTGAGCAGCCAGGCATACAGCATTCAGCATAGTGAAGCAGCTGAAAAAAAAGAGGCTATTCGTTTGATTGGAAGACGCACTTTTTATTCCTTACGCAAGGTAAGTGGTTTGGCTAGTCTTACACTTAATAATAAACATGTAAAAAAAATTCTGGAAAACTGAGGATGACCAGTCACTGCACCACCACCCCTTAGATTCAGGCTGCTAAAGACCCATGGTGTCAAGTGGACACCACTGTGGAGCAGTCCACCTTCAAAAATTTTCAGTTGTTTTTCTCCCTGGTAATGAGAGGGGGTTCCAAGAGGGGGCACAGACAGTGCCAGAATTGTTCTGGTAAAGGGGCACCCAACACCTCTACCTGGAAGTGATACTGATATTTCACTTTGTCTGCTATTGGACAGAGACCGTTATGTGAAGTGGTAAATAGAATAAATAGAATAATCTGCCTGGACCATACTTGCTTTTATACTGAAATATTTGTCCTTAGGTCTTGTTTTCTTATTAAAATGTTCAATATTATTATTTTAAAATAAATATGTTCATACTGTAGTTCCAAGCTGTGAAGAAGATTTGATCTATGTGTGTGTGTTTGACATTATTTTATTTGAGTAATTTCATTTAAAATAGTAAATCAGATTTTAAATATTTGTTAATTTTTGCTCAATTATTTTTTTTATAAAGTTGAGTAAAATTATACAAAAATTATATCATCATATTGCCTAAGTTGTGCAGAAAAAGGGATATAAGACACTCTATATGGCACTTTCTTCAAGCATTTATATGTGAGTTAAAACAGAGTAATACAAAATAGGCTAAAATTAACTCTGCACTTTAAGCAGTTTATCCATGCAAGTTTAGTTATTCATCAAATTTAGACAATGAACTAACATTCATGGACCAACTTATATAGGCACCAAGACCACCAGGCTGCTCTAATCAAAGCAGGACTTCTCAATTACTTCCATGTTTAATATAGCCTTGAGTTCTTCCTAAGCAATAGCCCACTGCACCTGGGGGATTCTTGATGTGGTGTTTTGTTAAGATGTACAACCAAGTAGAGTGAAAATACATCAGCAAATTTCCTGTGCACCATGGCAACCTATGCTCTCTGGGACAGTGAGAGATGGTCTCCACAAGGGACTGGGGTGAAATGAGACAGAAATGAAAGTTTTTATGGGCACCTTCAGTCCCAACTCCTCTCTCTCTGGAAACACTGTCACCAGAGACACAGGAACTGCCTCTCTCCATGGTTTAAGGAGACTGAGGTGGTATATCTACAATGAAATCAGCTCTACTCATTTGCCTGACCTGATATCAATCATTCGCTTGACTTCTCCAGCTCACTGTGTAACCTCAAATAGTCCTTGGCACTTTGGAAGAAATTTAGAGCTTGACAAGGTAAGTAAAATTATTACTTTATCTCTCAGTTCAAATTCCTGTCACCAAGGACCCTGCTGTTTTCGGGCCTGGTGAACTTTAACGTTAAAGTAGGGACTTTTTCTCTCAAATCTAAAATGTATTGAATTTAATTTTTGCTGCAGGAATGCCCCTCCTCCCAACTTTCTCTAATGATGTCTAAGACTGTGCACTTGTACAATTTAAATGTTGAGAACCATGTGTAGTGTTGTGGGGCGTCTCATACTGCAAACAGGAGGAGTCCAAGCATTTATCTCAATTTTGTGGAACATCGTGAACAAAATTACAGATCGTGTTTGTCACAGTTTGATTAAACCATCTGAATAACCCATGTGTGTTTGTATGGTAAACACTGCTGCAAATTGATTTAACCCCTAAAAATTTGTACACCTTCTGTAGTGTTTGTGACAAACATATTGTCATGTAGAATTGGGATCTCTTTAGGGATCTCAGCTCTGGAGATCACCCAGGATAGCGTGTCTGCAACAATGTGTGTTGAAATATTATGGAATGGTATTGCTTCCAAATGTCATGTTGCAAAATCCATGATGACCCACACAAAGCAAGACTCTCATGTGCATCTTTTTAATAATGCAAGAACTTCCATATCAATTCTTTTGGGGGGCAAGTCCTCCCATCCTCTGAATCATCATGTTGCCCTGGAACTGCCTCCCTTGGCATAGCTACATCCCACCCCTGAGAGAATTTGAGCAGCAGCTTCTGGATTGCCTGATTTTTCTTTGCTCTGCACTGTGTTTAATCCTGTCTCATTGCTCCCCATTGAGGGGGACAGTGAGCAACACTGCTGTGTCACGATGGTGTCTGAGGTCTGTGTCAACCCAATCTCAGTGATAACCCTATTTCAAACTTAGACATGGTCCTTTTTATTGATGGCTCTGCCTCACATCATCCATGTACTCACTTTGTTGTAGTCTGTGACCATGACATCATCATTACTGGCTCCCTGCCATCACATTTTTTCCACAAAGGCTGCAGAACTGCTAGCCCAAACAGAAGCTTGCAAGGTCACAGAAGGTGAGACTAACACCATCTAAACTGACAGTAGGTATGCCTTTGTGGTGGCCCATTACTTTGGTGCACTCTGGAAATACTGTGGCTGTTCGTGGGCAAGCTCATACACATCACATACTTACCATACACCTCCTTGATGCCATTCTCCTTCCTAAGCTGTTTGATATTTGTAAACATGCTAACATGCTAGCTCTGATCCTGTTTATTTAGTTAATTCAAGAGCATACTTGGCTGCTAAGCTGGCAGTTTCCAAGGTTTTCCAATTTGCACTTGCATTACCATTAATTAATCCTATTCCAGATAAACCCCAACCCCAGGTTTCTCTCAAAACAGAGCATACAGCTGCAAGCCTCAAAGAATAATGTTGATCTTTGGTGTCATGCTGGCTGTGTGAAACATGATGGTGTGTGGTATGGACCCAGCCCTAGGCCTGTTCTCAGCAGTCAGCTGTGCCTGCCTCGTTACTACTTCCCCTTGTTTGCTAAAGTTTTACATGGGGAAGACCATGTATCAAAATGGGAATGATAAATGATATGGCTAAGTACTGGTTCACAATAGGCTTTTCAAAATTCACACAAAGATTTAGCAAAAAATGCATTATGATGATGAAATGTTGCATTACTGTATGGATCTTGTGTCTGTTTTCTCCATTGTCTATTCTTTTCTCTCCACAAACAAGTGAAAGATGCAGCCAGCAACAAGACCATTCCGCGGCTTGAAGCCAAGTGACTGGATAGTGTAAATGATTTCCACAGGAAGAGCTGGAGAGACCTCCTCGGTGGCTCAGACCATTCATATGGTCATATGAAGTTTGTTAGACTGTATATGCTGAATAAGAACAATAAATATTACACTAAAATATGCTGAAACTGGTATTCATTAAAACTACACCATGATGCTATGCTGGCATCATCATAAATGACCTTTGATGAATGTGACAATTATATTATTGATGCATTACTCTTGGTTTATTAGCAGCAACATCAAAGAAACGAATAACTTCCATCACACAGACATGCTGAGTAAAAGATTATCTGCAATTTGAAATGTTTTAACATCAATAACCATGGTGCTTTCTGTTTTTCTGTAATATTCACCTCTCTTATTGTGAATTCAGAGCCTGTTTGTAAAGTCTCTTGGCTAATGCCTAGGAACAAGGGCCTTTACCTGCCTATAGACATTAGATGTTTGTTATTACCATAGAGGATTTGAGAGAATAGCTTGGGGATGCTTTTCATAAAATGAATTTGGATTGAAGTCAACATATATACAAAAAATTACAGTTGTTTTGTTGTTTTGAACTCTCTGATATGAGCTGACCCCATGAAATCCAGTGGGAATATGGTTGCTCTTTGAGGGTTTGATAGATCTGACTTCGACTGGGACTCTGTTATCTCCACCAACTTGAACCTGAATACATCATTTCTACAATCTGCAGTCCACATTAGTTAAAATAAGAAATGGGGCATTATTGTCCTCTGAATGAATCCTAAGCAGGAGAGAAACACAAGTGAGTGTCTGGCAGTGAGGAAGTGTGCTTTGTCAGCACTCCCTCTGGCACGTGTCACCTATAATCATCCTAACAATACGCAACAGGACTTGGCAGACATGAAGCTGTTTTGCTTATGAGAAATGATGACAAACACGATGGCATGACCTTGTGAGACGACTGTGAAGGAGGAGCGATGAAGCATGATTAGATCACACTGAATAAAATTTCTTTAATTTGCTTAAATTGTTAAATGTTTCTCAAAGTAGGGTCTGTGAAGCAAATCCAGGGGATCTGTGATTATTTAAATTTGCAATAGTTTTGGAAACCAATCACTATCAAAATAATTTTAAAATTATTATGACAAAATTCAGTCCATGGGTGGAAAGTTCAGAAATAAATAAAAAACCTGGTTCAAATAAATATTCCAAACATACATAGAGAGAGAGAGACTAGTGATGCACTGTGGTCACAGATGTGCTGAAGTCATTCAAAGCAATGGCCTGTACACTTCCTATTAATTTTTGACTGTTGTACCCTTCAGAAAATTTAGTTGTGCTACAGCAGGGGTTCTTAAACTATGGGTCACCAAGAATGGGTCGCGAAGGCATGGCTAAATAAAAATTTTAGTCATGAAAAAAAAACTTCCGACTGAGCGATGGA
>JAQMCW010000619.1:0-11013 GCA_030068335.1 Chrysichthys cranchii
TCTCACTCAAGCACACAGACAGGCACTCTCTCACTCAAGCTCACAGACAGACACTCTCTCACTCAAGCACACAGACAGGCACTCTCTCACTCAAGCACACAGACAGGCACTCTCTCACTCAAGCTCACAGACAGACACTCTCTCACTCAAGCACACAGACACTTAGACTCACACACACACACACACACACACACACTCAATCTCTCTCTCTCTCTTTCTCTCACACACACACGCGCACACACACACAGGCTCAGGCACACTCGCACTCATACACACACCTCGACTAACTGTTTGTGAATCGTTTGTACTAGATGACTTGTTCAAACATTGAACCGATTCGTTTGTGACTGACTCACTCACTCACTCTCAATAAAGGGAAGCGTGGAAGACCCAGGACGGCTTCCCTCCGTGGTCCGGGCTAGCAGTGGGCTCTGATCCAGCTGTGGCTGATTTAGGAGTTTGGTTATTACTGAGTCAGCTCCACAGCGTGTACAATGAGGCTAAAAGTCGGCTTTATCCTCCGGAGTTTGTTAGTAATCGGCACGTTTCTGGGGCTGGTGTTGCTCTGGTCCTCCCTGTCTCCCAAAGCAGGCGATGAAACCCCTTTCGGCAAACTCGTGAGTGTTTTTTTCACTTATTCCCACAGCTTTAACTTTATACTCATGGTGTTTGTGTTTACAATGCGTCCCGCAGACATTAGCATTCTGCCCTCGGTGTGTCTGACCGTCTAAGCTAGCCAACGTCACCATGCTAACAAGCTAACCAGGCTCGTTGTCATGGAGATCTTAGCCCTATCTCAGCTAGCCCCTAAACCCAAACAACATGTTCCGGTTTCAGAAAAAAATGTCAAAAAATAAAATAAAAATAACAGTTAACATGTAAATAGGCCTCTTACCAGACTCGTGTCTGGAGTTAGAGTTAATGATATATTGTGTAGATAAATATGCACATTGTTAGCTAAAGAAGCTAAGCTAGGAGCAGACCTCTGTAGGCATGGTCCATGCAGGACCTCAACCCGGAAGTGTGTACTGTACTGATCAAACAGCAACTACAGAGGATTAGAAGAAACAATAATGATGATCTTTTGTGTTATTTAACTCAATTAATGTTGTCTAGCCGTACTCTTTTTCTCTTTATTATTGTTCAGGATAACTGTCTGCTCCACATCACCCAGATCTCCAGTCCTTACTTTCATTCATTCATTCAGTGTTCTCACTAGGTCTTTTCAGGGGAAAGTAGCTAAACAAGCTCAGAACGTCACCTGGTGACGTCACCCGGAGTAATTTGCATGCTAGGTATCCATCATAATCACTGGCGTGTTCTCCATGTGCGTATAAAGGTACACAAAGGAGGAGGGCGTTCATGTCAAATCTGATTGTTTATGTCTTAAGTCATGTATTAGGTACGTGAGTATAATTTTCAAAATGGATGTATGACAAAAAGGGTACTGTTGGAAAGAGCTTGAAAAAAAGCTTTAAAATACAGTGAACCCCCGCAATATCGCGGTTCACCCATTGCAGGTTCAGTGCATCGCGGATTTTCGAATTTTGATTTGCGGAATTTTTTGGCATTCGCGGGACTCTGGAATATAAAATATAATAATAAAAAAAAAGTTAATTCAAACATTAAAAGAACATTTAAATGGACTGTATTTCATCAACGGATGTATACACGGCGGCGGTGTACGCCACTTCCGCTTGAGCTAGTAAACAGGCTGTAAACAGGAAGTGACCTCACCGGCAGTCAATACGCATGTAGAATTTTATACGTTGTTAAAATTACGTCTGTTTAAGAGTTTAGAAAGTGTTTAAGAGCATAGGACGTGTTTATAAGAGTGTGGGAAAGGTTAATACGAGAGTGGAAATGGTTTATAAAGCCTTAAAATATATATAAATAATAAAATAAATGTGACGGCGCTGCTTCTTGAAGCGGGAATTCTTCCTGTATACATGCGCACGTTTTCGCACGCTTGTACACATCACTGAGTCATTTACAGCCAGCAGTCTGCCTACTGACATGTTAATGGGAGGTTGGAGAAAACCAGAGAACCCGCAGGAAACCCACACTGACAGACTGACACAGAGAACACGTGACGCTCCAGACAGTATGACCTGAGTAAGCAGGAGTGTTTCCATCATCGTACTGATTTAAAGAAACGTATTAAAGTATGTTCCCCCCGACATGGTGTTACTTGATTAGTTGCATGCAGCAGTTAGGTGTTGAGGAATAAGGCTCTGACCCTGTTCTCTGTGTGTGTGTGTGTGTGTGTGTGTGTCTGTCTGTCTGTCTGTGTGTGCGCGCTATCAGTAATGAGGCGTCATCAAAGGACACGTGGCATGGTACTGACAGCACAGCGTTACGCCAGGCTCGGAGTGCTGTGAAACCTGGTTAATCATATTCCAGCTTTCCTTCTTCCTGTTCAGGGTGACCGTGTGGACTGCTTTATTTTCACTTGTGTAATGACCTGCGTATGACCCTTTTCTTAACCGCGCACTAATGTGAGAATGATTAAACACACACACTGAGGACAAGCTTCGCAGAGAAAAGTCAGGAAGCAATGAGATTAAATAGTACTACTAGTAATACATACATAGTACTACTTATTTTTTTGTATGTATTTTTTGCAGCACGTGCTCTACACGTTCACACTCGCTCTTTACACGCGCTACACGTTCACGCTCACTCTACACACACTACACGTTCACCTTCACGCTCTACACATTGTACACGCTCTACATGTTCACCTTCATTCTCTACACGCTGTACACGCTCACCTACACTCACCTGCACACTCTACACGCTCTACACATTCACCTTCATGCTCTACACACTGTACACGCTCGCCTACATGCTCTACACGCTCCTCACGCTCTACACGCTCCTCACGCTCTACACGCTCACCTTCACGCTGTACACGTTCACTTGGGCATGCTTTTGCAGCTTTCTGCTCAATACATTAGGATTGACGTATTATTATCCCCATGCAGTGTGTGTGTGTGGTGGTTTTTTTTTTTTCCTTCCTGGATCATCTTTGAGAGCCCGAGGTCTGTTTCTGTTTCTGTTTGACAAGGAAATATTATTTCCTTTTCTTGACGTCTCCAAGTGAAATATAACAAGCATTTCTGCTTCTGTTTCTACACATACAGCCGTTTCTACTCCTAGATAGCTTTACTGATTTAATTAATTAATTAATCTGAGAATTAGTCTAGTATAGCCCGGTACTTTAATTTCATATCACAGTTGCCACCCAAAGGTTTCCTTCCTCTATGGTTTCTGCTTGAAAAGGTTCAAAATCTACTTTTATTTAGAAATTTATCCTCAAAAACTCCTTTTTGGCATGAACTCCGTTTGTATCCTGCAACATGGCAACAATCGGCAAAAGAGGTCTTGTCATGACCTCATGTAAAGGACCTCTGGCAATGTTACAACAGAGATGTCAAGAAGAATTGGGGCAGAGGGAGGAGGGGCCGTGCCATTCGCTCGAGAAGATCCCACGGGTTTTGGGAACGAGAAATAAGCGCAATTTCTGACCGTGCTGCATGTTCCAGTGTTAATATAAATAAACGTGCACGATTTGATGCTTTTTCTTGCGCCATCACAGGACATTATTTGACATCTAACACTTTGCAAACAAGGCGTATAAATATGTTGGACTCTGTTTGTTTTGTGCTGTTAGGCAAAATACAGGTAGTCCTCGGGTTACGATGGAGATGCGTTCGGCCACACCCATCGTAAGTCGGAAATATCGTAAGTCGAACCACTGTGTTGAACCACTTAGCCTAGCTTGGGTATCTCAGCCTAGCCTATGTAACCAGGTTGAAATTCTAAGTTTATAATTGATTGATTTTTCCTGTTTGTTTGAAACTTCAACATCTCAAATGCTCTTTTATTTGATTAGTTAAGATATTTGTGTTCAGCCCACAGTCCCGTTTAAGAAAAAAGTGCAATTTGGAAGTGTGTGTGTTCTGGGTACTGTCGCTTTAAGCCTGCCGTCTTTATGCGGTTGTTTACTTCCTGGTTGAGGCAGTGTTTAATGCTGCTCGTGATGAACATGAATTGTAAAGTTTTAATATGGTAAAATGAGTGATTGTGTTTTAGTTTTAAAGAATATGTAGTTATGTTATCAGTTGAAGTTTAGTTGTTTTAATACAGGCATGTCCAATCTTATCCGGAAAGGGCCGTTGTGGGTGCAGGTTTTCGTTCCAACCAAGCAGGAGTCTCACCTGAACCTATTGAGAACTTCGATCAACTGGTTAAACAGGTGGAATCAGGTGAGGCTCCTTCTTGGTTGGAACAAATACCTACACCCACACCGGCCCTTTCCGGATAAGATCGGACACTGCTGTTTGAATATTTATTTTGTAGAGTTTCGTGTTGTGCTCCACAGTGCCCCGAGGTCTTTATGTGCTCTGTTTTGCTAAAAAGGAGACCGATATTTTATGCTGTGGAGCGAGTTAACATTCAAGTGAGATTTCACTTAAATCACATTTCTGTCAAAAGAGAGAGTTTGTCAGAGAGGTTCGAACCTGATGTAGGCAGCAGCACGTCACACCCTGCTACACAAATACTGAGCTCCGGCTACAGACACACGCCACTGAAGCTGTTCCGTTAATAATCATAAAAAAACTCGCGCTAATGCACTGTACGGTACACCGATACACAAGGTAACTCCGTGAGTTGCGGGAGAGAGTGAGGCATCACGCGAGACAAGTGATCCAGGCATCGTACGCGAACTTCTGGGTGTCGTCCATGTACTTCTGAACATCCGCGTACATTGTACGCTGTTATGCTGGCCTGCCAGCGATGCCTACCTGCGAATATGATATATTTTCTAAATATTTTACAATTTTTAGCGTATCACAGTGGTCATCGTGACTTTGAAAAATAATAATGATAATTTGGGTTATCGTAACTTGGGGAGCACCTGTATTTAATCTTTTTTTAAGATTCTGTCAAACGTTGATGCCGAGATAAATTGTGTAACAGCAAATCCCTTGCCTGATCTTCCGGTTAAAGGGATCTCACGATGACACGTTTATTCGTGTTTTTTTTTTTTTTTTTTTTTTCTTTTTCTTTGTGTGTAATAACATGATCATCTTTGTTCCCCATGATGACACTCCTGTCGTTTTCAGGAAGCCAGAGCCGCCCCGAACCCCGTCCCGAACCTTCCGAACGAACCCGGAGACCAGTTCAAGGCCCTGGTGCCCTGGCCTCACGTGGAAGGCGTGGAGGTGGACCTGGAGGCCATCAGGCAGAGAAACGGAGGGGACAAGCCGAACCCGAAGTTCAGAGCTCAGGACCAGCAGAACATCATTCAGAAACAGTACGTCACTTTCAAACCCCACACGAACGTCTACTCGGACCCGGTCCTGCGCAGAGGTGCCCTGGGCAACTTGGAGCCCAAAGAACCGGAACCTCCAGGGATCCCCGGGGGGCCGGGAGAAGGCAGCAAGCCGTTCGTTCTGGGACCCGAGTATAAAGACTCGGTGCAGGCCAGCATAAAGGAGTTCGGGTTCAACATGGTGGCCAGCGACATGATCTCCCTGGACAGGAGCATCGCCGACCTGCGGCACGAAGAGTGAGTATCAGAGTGCGTTTGAACCGTTGCTCGCTTTTGACATGTCACAATGAAACCATAAGTCAAGCTGAGTCACTACTTCATCCTCTTCCTCTTCTGCTTTTCTTTCATGCCTCAACCGGGGTTTTTTTTTTTTTTCTTTTTCTTTTCTTTTTTTTTTTCTTCCCCTCTCGACCTTAGACACGTTTAAAACTTCAGCATTTAAAAAAAAAAAAAAACCAAAGAAAAGAAAAAAAAGCCCTGAGTTACGCCCAGTCTCCTGACCGATCAAGTTGCAAATTACAGGCCAAGCACGAGCAATATTTAAATACCCGTTTTCTCGTCTTGCAGTGGAGCTGAACGTGCACCATCACCTTGTGTGTACAGTGAACCCCTGTCTATCGCGGGGATTACGTTCCGGCGCCCCCCTGCGAAAGGTGAAACCCGTGAAATTGCAACGTTACATTAATTTTAATATTTATATATATTTTAAGGCTTTATAAACCCTTCCCACACTCTCTTTAATCTTTCCCACACTCTTATAAACAAATCCTATGCTATTAAACACTTTGTACACTCTTAAACCTACATAATTTTAACAACATATAAAATTCTCCATGCGTACACACTGCCGATGAGGTCACTTCCTGTTTACTAGCTTAAGTGGATCCGCTGATGAAATACAGTGCATACTGTATTATTTCAATTTAAATGTTCTTTTAATGTTTGAATTAACATTTTTTTTTTAATTGTTTTATATTCCAGAGTCCTGCGAAAGCCAAAAAATTCCGCGAATCAAAATTCGAAAATCCGCATTGCACTCAACCCGCGATACGCGAACTGTGATATTGCAGGGGTTCACTGTATTTTTCGCCCAAACGGCTCTCTCGTCATGTTCATTACTTCCTCTGCCTTACCGATGATCTAATCCCGAACACAAGCCGGGCTAGTCAGCAAATATTAGCTCCCATGTCATTGTGGATACACTAAGCAAATCCTGTGGCAGTCCTGTTCGTGCGGTGCTCTAGTAACCGTGCTGTTATGTAACGTCAACGAAGAGACGTGTACGATGCCCCAGGGAGACGGAAAGGCTGGCGTTTCCACTTTCCACCTGAGCACACCCACAGACGTTCCCTCCCAGTCAGGAGCGCACGGCTGGAATCGTAAAAACGTGTCCGACCTGCAAGTCCTCGGGTGCTGAGGAAATCTGTAAACGACGTATCGCGGCGTCCTGCTCATGCTCCTGAGTGGGTGCGAACACTAACTAAACCTCGACACAGTTCACACCAAATCCTCTAATTTATTCCGATGACTGCACTTTTACATCTACTGAAAAACATCTCTGAGGACATTTTGTGCACCGGTTGTTTTTACGTTCCTGGCATTAACGTGTAAAGGGCGTAAAGAATGGATGGGTGCTGAGACAAACCCAGAAATTGAGTCAAATAAAGGACTCCTTCAACTAGGACGAAAGAAACGGTAACATGTAAACGGCGGACGGGCCGACGTGTGTGCGCGCAGAGCCATAATCCCGAAATAAACGCCCTACCTGAAGGAAGATTTAGCTCTCGTTTAGCAGGGAGCCAAAATAGCTTCGCGGGCGTTACGTTCCAAAGCTTTCTGCTAAAGATGAAAATCCGCGAGACACGGGCGCCACCCCCGAATGCTTTTATTTATTTATTTTTTTAATAGTTTAAGCTGGAAATGATCCTCCCATGCTCTTTAAACACGTTCTAGACACAATTAAACACAAAGGGAACATTTGCGAGCATATAGCGAGGGGAATTTTGTGTCGAATTCGTAGAAAGATCACGTTTATAGCGAGTACTGCTACAGGTGAAGAACTGGGATGTTGGCGAATGCTGGTTGCTTCTCCCCGACCGTAGCCAGCAGCCAAAAAAAGATAATCATGTTATTAGACAAAAAAACAAAAGAAAAACCATGAATAAACATGCCATCATGAGATCCCTTTAATAAAGGGAGGGATTTGCTGTTACACAGTTTATCTCGACATCAATGTTTGACAAAAGTCTTAAAGATTAAATACACTGGAACCTAATTGCAGTAATTAGCTGTTGTGGCTTCCCTGCCTTAGATTCGTTATTACCGTATTTCCCCATGTATAAGACGCACCTTGATTTTGGGACCTGAAAATTGGGGGGAAAAAAACCAAAACCTTTTTTTTGGTTGACAGACAGGTATTTATTTGCCTGCTGGGTTACAATCTAATGCAAAAAAATTATTACATTAAGTTATTGTCCAGCAGCACGATTTCCATTCACTTTTGAAAACTGGATCACTTTCAACTTGAATTCAGTGCTGTAGGAAAGTCTTTCTGAGCCATTTCGGGGCAAAACGTAACCATCCAGGTTTATAACAGGTCTGAGTAGCGTTGAGCCTAGTCGTACGGGTCCGAGGTCACAGCAACAAATGGATGCTGCCTCCCCTAAATACAGTCAGGGAGCGTTTAGACATCTAGCACGCACGCCATGCGTGCATCGCTGGCTTCCGCGTCCGTCGCCAGCGCCGCGTCCTTGCTTTCGTTCGCCGCAACCATCGTATAAGACGCACCCAGTTTTTAGACCCAAAATTTTTAAAGAAAAAGTGTGTCTTGTTTATAGTATTCTTAAAAATATTCTGATACTTTGTGCATGTTTATTAATCTAGCATTTTTGATGACCATTTTTACTGTTTAATTATTTCAAATCCGTATATGCTAAGGCAAAGTTTAATGATTTAAAAAAAAAAAAAAAAAAACCTTGGATTGCGAGTGACTTGGTCTGTGAGTGTTTTGCAGGACGAGCAAAAATTTTTTAATAAATTTTGACCTGGTTAACGAGCGAGGTTTTGCAATACGAGTAGTATTTGTCTGCCGAGACTCACGTGATCACAACGCCTCTCTCTTACTCACGGCAGGATTGTGGCTTCCACGCTAGTATTTACTGTTTGTGTGTGTGTCACTCATCTGTTTAATGACAATGCAATGTCATGCATTTATTTATTTATTTATTCAATCATTCCTTTTTTTTTTTTTAACAATCAACTTCGCCAACGTCCTCACTCATACGCCATGTGCAACCAAACTAGTTTGCCCGCTCATGTCTCACTTTTTTTCCCACGTTTTTATGTAAGCAAGCGTCATAAACTTGAAACGTTGCATGTCGAGACTGTTGTAACCCGAGGACCTCCTGTATTCTAAATTAAAATCTGCGCATGGGCGAGGGTGCGAAATGTGAAGCGTGATATAGCGGGGGATTACTGTATATCGTTATGAGCACTGAATATAATCAGAAAGCCAAACGGCTAACTTCCATAGCATGTGTTTTTAGCATTTTTAAGCATTCAGCGTTTTAACATGGAAACGAATTGTGCGGTAAAGCTCCGTCTGTTGGGCCAATATCAATGTTTTCAAAGCCTGACCAACAGGATCAGGAACAGTTGTGTCGCTTGTTTTGGATGTATGCAGTGTTTGAATGTTGACTGAGTGTTCACACCTTTGTGTACTCTGTGCATTGCGTTAAACAACACCCTGATTCCAAACAAATGCCTTTGTTGCATAATGCCATTTGAGCAGGCGTGGAAAAGGAGAACGGGCCGGTAAGGGCAGCTGCACTGTTCAGATTTTGGCTTTTCAGAATGTTTTTTTTAAATTTTTTTTTTTTTTTTGGACAAATCAGACAATGAACATCCCCTGGTTACATACGTTTTATTGAAAAGTGTGATATCTGTGATCTATTTTAATCGTGGTGTGGTTGTTGGGAACCAGATAAGCTGGTTTAAACTGCAGATCTCCTGACAATTCCACACACGGTGACTCGAGATTCCACAGCCTGCTGAGAAAAACAAAAAACAGCCCACGTGCAGAGGGTCTGGAGCCCAAAACAACTTGGAGATGAGGGAGATTAGAGACGTCTTTTTGACATGATTAAAAAAGACACACCTCGTATGTGGCCTGAGCCTCAGGTTGTGTGCACACAAGGTGGCGAGATGAAGTGTGTACATACCCTTAGGTCCTTCCTGTGGTTATCATGATTGTAACGAACTCGCTCCAAAAGCTAACCTCGTCACTGCCCCGCCTCTGTGCAGGGCTTCAGAGGTACAAAGGATAAACGTCAGTGTTTTTAGAGGAACAATGAGCAGAGTAGGCAGGTCGCGATTCGACTCAGGATTCGACTTTGCCATGATGCTAAAAAAAAAAAAAAAAAAACTTTTTCATTTTCTTAATAACCAACAATCATTGACCAGCGTTTCTAAACGTTGGAGTAAAATATAACTGCTTATTAACTAAAAATGTTCCTTTTATTCAAAATGAAAAAGCTTTTGCTTAAAAATGTAAGAAAGAAAAAAGTTTAAACATAAGACAACTCCCTCCATTCGCTTGTCTTTTCGTTAGTCTAAAAGGACGGCTGTAAAACGGATCGCTTTTTGCGACGTTTAACGTAGTCGCACAAAAGCTCTTTCTCATTTTAGATCTGGTTTCGGTGTGTGTTTTCACGGCATTAAATCCGTCGTACCTCTGCGCACGGTGACATCACGCGCATTCCTCCTGCCTTATGTCATCGCTCCCTCTGCTGTCTAAACAACAGAATTACTGCTAGGAAAAACTCCGAGATCAACCTCGTGGTCTTTTTTTTTTTGTGTTTCAGTCGATTCGAATCGTCGTAAGTGTGACTCACGATTTATCGATGCACACATTGTTGCAGAGCGCTGAAAACGTCCCCACGCCGCGATGAGTTTCATTTGCTTACAGTTCTCCCGATCCTGTCCAGCGCTCGTTTGCAAAGCACAAACAAATGAAACAAATGTTCGCCCTGTAACGTGTTTGCTACGGCTGTGTTTCCGTTGAGAGTGGAAACCTCACAAGTGTCGTCTGTGACTTCGGAACGAACCACACTTCCATGTGGTGTGGTGGTGCAGCTGCAATGCATTCTGGGACTTTTTTAAAAAAAATTATCACAGCCCGTTAACAGGCAGGAAATCCTCATTACCGAGACGTTGAACGTCACTGGGAAAGAAGCTGCCACTCATTTGTGTAAAGCAGCAAATAGAGAAACGTGAGCCATATCCACACTGTGGAGGGTGTTTTGTCGTGTGTCCTCCCCCCCCCCATCGCAAACGTCCTTGAGGCTGTGCTAGCAAGAAGAATCACGATGCTTGCGATGCTAAGGGGATAAAAAAAACCCAACAAACTAGCGTAAATATTTCACTGGAGAATTTTTTGTTGTTGTCAGATTTTCTTGAAAAGTGCCCTTGAAAGTCTGGTGTTGTGATGTTCAGAAGATTCACATGCTTCCTATTCATGATGGTCTATCTCTTTCTAGACACACACACACACACACACACACACACACACACACACACCTTGGAATGTTTTGTTAAACAATTCAATTCAATTTTATTTGTATAGCGCTTTTAACAACAGAACATTGTCGCAAAGCAGCTTTACAATACATAAT
>JAQMCW010000638.1:0-11012 GCA_030068335.1 Chrysichthys cranchii
GCCGAACCCGGGGCTCGAACCCAGGACCTTCTTGCTGTGAGGCGACAGTGCTAACCACTCAGCCACCGTGCCACCCAGATAAACTTCACATAACAGACATAATTTACTACAGTACATTGAGGTGAAATATAATCCAGACAATGATATTTAGTCTGAGCAGATACTGGGAGGAGAACCAGACAGGCTTTATTGTTACAGCAGCAGTTCTTGGGTCCAAATCTCAAAGCCTGGAGTTTTCCCCAGGTAACAGCTACAGAATAATCTTACCACACTACCTCCCTAGTTACAATCAATAGTACAGTTGAGTACGTTTTTTTGTGAGACACAAAAAATGAGGTAATTACTGTACCTGAGACCTGCAGGAACTCCCCAGTGCTTCCTCCATATCTGTGTACGCTGTGCTCGAAGGCCTTGCGCAGTGTCGAGCCTTTCAGTTGGACCAGATCATAAGTTCCACCAAACGGCAACACAGAGATTACGTCCTCCATAGTGATGCTACCTGAGAAACCAATTCGAACACACACACACACACACACACACACACACACACACACACGTGACCTTCTGGTTCAAACCCATCACCTCTTTCTTTGAGACTGAACCTCAGGGGAAGTTGCCATCTTAAGAGCCTTTCTGCAAGTCAACGTTGAAGGATGAAGCCTGGGGTCTGAGATAAACACAAATAAAGACTTCTGGACTTCTGGACACTGTGTCCAGAGGGAATGCGAATATATTTACAAGAATACACATGGGCACTTTCCTATCCATAACTTGGATATTAATATCCTCAGTTAAGGATGGTAGGGGGTAGCTCAGGGGGTTAAGACGCTGGCCTACTGATCGGATGGTTGGGAAGCTGCCACTGCTGGGCCCTTGAGCCACAAATGCTCAGTTGTATAAATGAGCTACATGTAAGTCACTCTGGATAAGAGCATCTGCCAAATGACTGTAATGTAATATAATGTAATGTAAATTTAATATCCTTAAAGGGCAGCATGGCGGTGTGGTGGTTAGCACTGTCGCCTCACTGCAAGAAGGTCCTGGGTTGGATCCCCTGGTGGACCTGGGTGCCTTTCCGTGTGGAGTTTGCATGTTCTCCCCATGTATTCCTCCGGGTACTCCGGTTTCCTCCCACCGTCCAAAGACATGCACATTAGGTGGATTGGCTACGCTAAACTGCCCATAGGTGTGAATGTGAGTGTGAATGGTTGTCTATCTCTATGCGTAGGCCCTGCGGTGGTCTGGCGACCTGCCCAGGGTGTACCCTGCCTCTCGCCCGATGTTAGCTGAGGTGCCCCCAACCCTGAACAGGATAAAACGCCTTAGAAATGAATGGGAGGATATCCTTAATATCAATAACTGGGTTTTTTTTCTCCTGCTATTTGAGCATAACTTCATGGATACATGCATACATGCAAGCTTATGTAATCTACGAGTGATCGAACAGGTTGGTTAGCAAACTAGATGTGTGAGGCAAACTAGATATAACTAATCGGTCAGCACACCGACCTGACTCTATACAGATTTCCTTTCCTTGCAAGACTTCCTTTTCCTTGTTCATAATGAAAAATCCTCTTGTGGTGAAAGTGGATACACTGCAATATTATATAGTTCAACGCTGAAGACACTTCTGTGTCACAAGGGGAAGTCTGTCAGGGTTGAAAACTAGAAGATTTTTGGATATGTGGATAGCTTGAGATCTAGACTGTGTCGAGATCCTGAAGCTTTCACTCAAGTAAAAAAAAATAAAAAATCATCATTCATCTGGTGATGTTCGCTGAGTTCCAGTTACATTTAGGTCAGTAAGTAGGTCAATACACACACAGGAAACAAAAGGAATAATTAGTTTACTATGCATGTGGCTTATTTATTCATATTTCATTACTCCTTTATTGTGGTCTGGGTCATGGTGGATCCAGACAAACTGGAATACAACACAACACATGCAGTATACAGTACACAGTACACACACAGCGAACTGGAGAGTGATTTAAACCAGCTAATCCACCTACAGGGATGATTTGTAAACGTGGGAAAAAGAACATGACCCTACCATCTGAATGATAGTCTGAATAAGACAAACCAATATGTTCCCTCTTAAAAAGTTGCTGATAAAATTTGTTGAATTTGACCAAGTCAGTTCTGATCAGGATTCGACCTTTTGTTTGTATGTGTGTTGAGAGGTTTACTTCAGAATGTAAGTTTCAAGTTACACAATGGATGGTTGTGATGTTCCTTTCTTATGACATGCTACCATCCTGTTGCAAAAGAAAACCCTGATAAAAAGAAAACCCTTCACGTGGTTACTTTGTTGAGCGCGTTTGTTTTTCTGCTCTATGTACTTCTGTAAAATGATTTTCTGGAGATTTTAGTCATTTTGAAACAATTGAAAAGGGATAAGATTGCATGTAAAAGATGCCACGCCTAACCCTGACCCTGACCATGACCCTACAGTTATAACCTGATCTAGGTCATTTATTTAATCAACACTACTGCTAACTGTTAAGCAATCATAACGTCGCAATTTAACACATCAGTCTCTGTCTCTGTGAGGTAAAAGTCACCTGTAGCGTCTTCTGGCTCAATCCGTGATCTCTGCTTATATTTACACTGATGAAACAAATTTCTTGACATTTAATGTCTATTGTTTCGTCCAATATCAACTGTACACAGTGTCCAAGAGCTCTTCTACGTTTTGATGATGATGTGACGGAGCAGGTACACTGTGGCTGTTTTAACATGCTGATCTCATTATGTGAGGGTTTAGAGATCTTTAGGCAGGCTGACTGTTTACTGACGCTTATTCTGGCTTCTCACACAGTGTGATCCTAGCAAGTTTTTGAAGCAACCAAACGAGAAAAACCCCCATCTCCATTCAGCACATCCACATTTCCTGTGTACGTTTTCGAAAGGTCGAGATGATCAGCTAGCTAGCTAGCTAAATAAATAAATAAATAAATAAATAAATAAATAAATAAAGATCTGATTTTTCGCTATAGTTCCAGACTTCTACTAAACTTTTGCAGACTACCACACAAATGTGGAAACCTTCTCTAAACCAGTGGATCTGAAGTGGGGTGTGTGAAGAATAGCCGCGGGTTCACTTTTTTTTTTTTTTTCTTCATAGTGCTGAAAATCACAAACCATCATTAATAACATCGTTCTAGTTGTTAAGTTAAAAAATTCGGTAATATTTATTTCCAATTTCTCATGCTTGTTTAAACTAAACCTTTTCCCAATAACAATGATAACAAGAATAATGACATGATAAAAAGGATGTCAGAATAAATCAAACGACAATTTGAATCAAAATGTGTTCTATGAGCGGAAAGTTCAGGAACAACAACTCTGAGACCCAAATAAATAGGCAAAATATTACTGGACATATTTAAATACTGATCCTGATACAGATATCCAGGAAATGATTCGGAGGTCCTTCAAATTGTTATACATATTTTTTAACAGTTCAAGGCTGCTAAAAGTTTGAAAACCAGCTGCTTTAAACAATACAGATATTGTCGTCTCAGAATATACAGCAGACACACATACCGTTTCTGTTTCGCTCATCAATAGGGCTTCGTATTCCTCCTCCATTTAAAATACAGGCGCTCACATGGTTCCACTGGAGCTCATCTGGATATTTTATGTAGTGATGGACCTGTGACAAAAGACAGAACATCTATTGATCGAACTATGACTAAGACGTACTACTAAAAAAAATCATAATAATTATAAGAACCATCATCCATCTATGAACAGCAGAAAGTTACTGGCATGAGTAATGACTGATGACTGACCATGGCATCACAGATCAAGTTCCCCAGGTTGCATTCACGAAATCGACACTCTTCAAATGTCCCATTAAGATACACCAGAGTCTTGCCCACGAACTGAGATGAATAATTGGCCAAGCTAACCTTCCAGGACTCCACAGCTGCTTTAATGCTGGGATCTAGAAGGGGAAAAAAACTTGCTTATATAGCATGTGCATGGTGCAAACAAAACAAAACACAAAACCAAACACCAAACAAAACAAAACAAAACAAAACAAAACAAAACACAAAACCAAACACCAAACAAAACAAAACAAAACAAAAAACAAACAAAACACAAACAAAACACAAACAAAACACAAAACCAAACAAAACAAAACAAAACAAAACAAAACACAAAACCAAACACCAAACAAAACAAAACAAAACAAAACAAAACAAAAAACAAACAAAACACAAACAAAACAAAACACAAAACCAAACACCAAACAAAACAAAACAAAACAAAACACAAAACCAAACACCAAACAAAACCAAACACCAAACAAAACCAAACACCAAACAAAACCAAACAAAAAACAAACAAAACACAAACAAAACAAAACACAAAACAAAAAACACAAAACAAAACACAAAACAAAAGAAAACAAAACAAAGCAAAACAGAACACAAAACAAAACCAGTGATCTGCATCTGAGAGATTAACAAAAAGTATTCAAGCATTCAAATCAAATTTGAAATCACACGTGTGTGCCGAATCTTATCTTGGTCACACTTTGACTCGAAAGGCATGCTGGGTGTTGATATGTGAAGAACAAGCAAGTGTGTCTCCAGTAACACAGCAGCACCAAAACTGGAGCTCCTTTGTTTCATGCTGCTCATGATGGATGACCATCGTCACAGTATGATGGCATGGGGAACGGTTACGCCTTCTCAAACCCAGTGAATCACATCTGGACACTCTTGCTGAACAAGATGAACTCGTCCTAGCTACGGATTATCCTCATTCAGATAGATGCAAATACTCCTTTTTACTAGTTGAGCACCAAAAAAAAAAACATTTCCAAAAAGTAGTCGACTTATTGTCTTTTCCGTAGTTAGAGTAAAAACCAATAAGGGATGTTTCAGCATTTGTGCACAACAGAGCTTGCTGAATCCATGCTCAGGATTGCAACTTGCTAACATATAACAACTGTTTTGTCCTCTGTCTTTAGGAAACTACGTAATATTATAATAACAGCTCATTCTCACGTATGGGCATGCCACAGAATACAAAAACACACATTAACACTTACTCACTCATCTTCTGCCACTTAATCCTGGTCAGGGTCACGGGGGGAAGCTGGAGCCAATCCCAGCTGACTTCAGGCAAGAGGCGGGGTTACACCCTGGGCAGGTCACCAATCCACCGCAGGGCGACACACAGAGACAGACAACCATTCACACCTACAATTTAGAGTCGCCAATTATCCTAATCCCCTCTGTGCATGTCTTTGGACTGTAGGAGGAAACCCACACCAACACGGGGAGAACATGCAAACTCCACACAGAAAGACGCCCAAGTTGACCCCGGGGATCGAACCCAGGACCTTCTTGATGTGAGGTGACAGTGGTAACCACTCAGCCACCATGGGGTCCCATACCGATGAACAAACCAAGAAAAATGAATAATTAGCATGAGCTCTACAATAAAAATAAAAAATTTGATTTTAGTGACTGTCTTCAAGACGTGTAGTTACAGGAATCATGTGATATCGTTCCACCTCGCTAAATTTGCTTTAACAATAAACCTTTCTATTGTACTGTACAAGTTGTTAGGATATTTTCGGTTAAAATAAGATGCCTTTTCGGGAAATACATTGTGATCAAAATGTCATTATAAACCACAGCGAAAGAAAATGAAAGAAAATGTCTGATGTGCAGAAAGAATAAAGGTTAACTTCGTCTGAGCTCTTCTTCAAATGCCAAATACCTTCCCTCCCTGCTGGCTCAGTTTGCACAGCTGGATGGATCTGCTGTTTCCCTGGAAACCTTATGGATTACAAGACGATTTCTACGACCTATATTATCGTTTATATATAACATGAAAAAAAAATGTCTCCTTGAGATTTTTGTACTGTTCTTTCCTTCTACAACTTGCACATCAGGACACATTCACATCAGCACTGAGTATGATCCAAAACTGACAACGATGAACAAGGTCTAATGAAAGCCACCGATATCTGCTAAAAGGTTTTCCTTCCATCACTCACCTTCGGCTATGGTGCTGTTCAGCAGGATTGGATTGCCTTCGGCTTTTAACACGTTCCCGTTGGAGTCAAAAGTCACTTTGAGGTGGCCGAGGTATTTCCCAAAGGCATACGCCTGGACCACCGGCACCTGGCGACCATCATCGGACTGTACCATATATGGGTACTTTCCTGCTGGAACCTCAGTGGATGGCGGATCCCCTGATCACACACACACACACACACACACACATTTATTTTATTATCCTTGTAAAGACCTTCTTTTGACATTATTAGTAATAATAAACCTAATATTAATAAAATAATAGTAAACCTAATCCAACCTAAATAAAATCTTTTGTCTCTTTTATCATTCATAACAAAAACAGGTAGTGTTCCTTATAAGGACCACAAGGTCAAAATTGTTAAATATCCTATCTGGACACACACACACCGAAAAAACAGTACAGCTTCACAACGACCACAGCTCAACCGATGCTTGTAAACAACTAGTAGCACGCACGCTACCACCACCTAGCGGCCAATTTCTGAACTACAGGACTCAGAACACGACACCTGGGATTTTTAAACTTTCATACTGGACATTCTGGCTCATGGATTATGTATTCAGACCAGCGGATTTTGTCCGTTGCATTCGACATCCGTTAATGCCGTGTCCATAGATGAGAGGATCAACTGTATACTGCCATATTCAACATTGCAGTAGATTTCTGAATACACATAATAAAATCATTGTCCTTTTTTTAAAAAAAATAAAAAAAACAGGCATGAAACAGTGTACTATCTTATCCTGTACTTGCCTGTAGTTCAGCAGGTTAGTTTGTCAGCACAAGCGGCAGAAAGATACGCCTTATTTTCTCAAGCTAAGCCATTTAAGCACTCTTTAAACACACAGACATGCCATCGAGACACCACGCCACATTCCTTTCCGATCATCCGTCACCATCATCATTTCATCGTTTTCCAGGATGACGGTAAATTGGCTTTGTTTTCAGCACACCCGTTCTTCTTCCAAAACCGAAATAAGAGAAGATATATAAATAGATGATGTTACAGAGGAGGGAACAGTCTGATATGATGTATAAGGAAGGACAAGTCTGACCGTGAATTTTGGCATCCAAGAAAACGAATCCGATTGCTGGACAATGTGATTATCCCAGCATGAAAGTGAGAACAAAAGCATGCAGCGCACTGCTTCAGGTTACAAACGCGGCTGCACACCGCTCTTCTGTGAAACCTGGGACGCGTAACGAATTTTCGCACAAAAGTTAATAAGTAAATGAATAAGATCCCGCACTCTCTGCTCTTTCCCTCTGTCTCGCTGAATCATTGACTTCTAATCTGAAGGAGTGTTCATGGTGTTCATGATGTGGCAACCACATCAGGATTCACGGCATCCACAGCCTTCACCGTTTGCTTGCAAGAAGCTTTCGGTTTGAGTGACGATAATAATGTCAGTCTCTGCGTTAGATTTATGGAGTCCTTGCTCACATGGGAAAAATGACAATACATACCTGTGTACAAAAAAGTGTTGGTGTGCCCTCCGATCACCACGTCCACACCACGGACCTTCTTGGCGATCGCTTTGTCCGTCTCAAACCCGGAATGGCCGAGAGCGATGATCTTGTTCACGCCCAGAGTGAGGATCTTGTCTACCTCCCTCTGCAAGGCATCGACCTCCTCCTCAAAACGCAGGTACGGCCCTGAAGCCACAAGGAACAAAATCCTCCAAAAACATGGACTAACCCAAGATACCAAATGGCTTCTGGTTAATTATTGGCGATGCATTTTAGTTTCCATCCTGATTTTTATGTTTAAGTCTTATATACAGTATATAAAGAAATAGACATTTCAGTAAGATCAATAACATCCTTCCCATAAATAAATACAGATGTAGATTCAGTTCTAAATGTGTCTCTTATTTTATTTATCCCCTGGGATAATTTGTTAATAAAAAAATCACAATTAAAGCGTGCAAATCAAACAAAACCAAACTGCATAAAAATGATACGGACAGACTCGAAGTAAAAGAAAGTGTTCTGAATGAGTGAATCAGTGTAAAGATTTCAGAATGAGCGACACACAATGGAGCGTTATGACTGAATGAATCAAAGCAACATAAAACCGTGAATCACAATAAAGCATTATGAATGACTGAATCAACGTAAAGCATTAAAGAGAAGTGATACTAGTGATCATCACACGTGAAACACACCACAGCACAGCATAGCGTGACGCGGTGAAATGACTTCTCTGCATTTGACCCATTCAGTCTTGTGAAACAGGGGGCGGCTGAAGAGCTATGATTGGCAAACAAACCCGGAGACACCGACGGGGGCCCCGGGAAGAGTTCTCTTTTCTTTGTGAAGGGCTTGGCGCCCTGGAATGGGTTCACCCCGAGATAGGGGCCCAGCCGGGGAGCAGTGCTTGGGGACGGTACCTTGCTCAGGGTACCTCAGTGGACCTTGATAGTCCTGGGCCTTGGACCCACAACCTTCCGATTGAAGGGCCAATGCCCTGAGTGCTAGGCTACCACTGCCCCAATTAAGAAAGGAGGAGTGACGGAAACAACAAATGATGAAAGAGGGACTCACAATGAAGCATTAACAAAGTGGGAATACAAATGCTTCACCTGCAGCGTGGCAGGTACAATTGACTTTTTTTTAAAAACTACTTAAAAAAACTATTAATTAAAAAAAATTAAACGAATCTATTAAGAAGAACAATTGTTGCTCCAAGTACCTGGCAGAGACAGAACAGGAGTCTCCCTGGATGTGTATCCCACTACAGCGACTTTCTCCGAGCCAACCTCGAAGATTTTATAAGGCAAATAGTATCCGCTAATCTGTGACGCAACAGGGTCAGTAGCCTTGATGTTAGCACTGAGGACGGTGCAGTTCACCTTCTGTAGGAAGGGCTTGAGGCCATCCACTCCGTTGTCAAACTCATGATTTCCTAAAGCCTACAAAAAAAAAAAAAAAAACCAACACAGGAAATGCAAAAAAAGGTTGATCATCAATGAGGTTTTGAGTGCGGTACCTTATTCTGCTTCCCCAAACAAACCTCGAGGTGATACATACATCTGTATGATCATATGAACAAACACCAAACATATATTCGATATATTAAATCCAAAAAACTTCCAAAGTGATAACGTGACTATCCTCCACAAACAACAAGTACAACCCTCTAGATAATCCGAAAACACCAACCCAAGAGACCTAAAAGCAGCTGTGCCCAACCTGCTCCTAGAGATCGACTGTCGTAAACTACTGCGGTCCAACTGCGGATCAGTCACGCTTATTACAGCCATGAATTGAGGGCCAACCCGAAACCTTCCACGCTTATTACAGCTCTTCGACAGCTTAATATCAAAGGCTTTGCTGGAGGCGGATGTAGGTTGGGGCTTTGGGCAAAACTCTGCGAGACGCCTTAACTCCAGGAACAGGACGACAGCGCTCTAGGAAACGTATTTCGGAAAATGTGATCCGCACAGGGAAAAACGCCTTCACTGTTTATGCGAGGATGGCCTCCCAAACCACAAGTCGAAAACATGCTGGCCGCTATAATGACGGCCCTGGTGGTTAACTCGTGATTTGAAGTACTTCCAGAACTCCAACTGGCTGATCAGCAGCCTAACATTTTCCACGTCTCCACCCGTAGTAACAAAGCCAACACCAATCGCCAACAAGCTGTTGCTCTTCTGGTGATGATTAAACAAATGTCCACACAAAAACAACTCGCCTAGAGGATATTTTCTCAGATGACACATTCTGAATAACGTCAGTGTCATGTCTCAAGTGCACCAGTCTCTAGTGTTCTTGTTTTAATAGAAAAGAAAGGTAAAGATAAGTACATGATAAGTGTTTCAGGATATAAATTCAGCTTTTAGAAAAAGCCTATAATTGTTGGTATGCTGAAAGTTTCTGAGAGCTGTTGTTGTTGTTTTTGTTGGTTTTTTTTTAACATTTATGGAAGGGCATCATGAAACATTGCAGGTTCTCAGTTACATAACAAGCTGCAGGTTTTTTTTTTATAGCTCCATGAGGATCCTCTTTGGACCCTCTTGAGAGGTTTATGATAATTTCATATCAAGATATAAGCCAAAAAAAATAACAATAATAAAAGCTACAAAAAAAAGCAGCTTTAAATTGCTGCCGTCTACTGTATAAGCTTTACATTTATCTGCTCTGACTATAATTCAAGAGATTTTAAATGACATGGTATGAGTTAACTGTGTAATTTAAAGTGAGCAGGTTTCACCCAACTACACTGCACAGAGAAAACACAAACAAAATTCTTTGCAAAAGTTTTTTTTTAAAAAAAAAAACGCTGTGGTGTGCAAATAAAAATCATTTCGCATTCTGCCCAAAGGGTAACATTCAAACCATTGCTAAAATGTGACAGGAACTACTTTGTAAGTGGTTTTTTTTTGTGGCTTTCATTTGAATTTCATTTTAGAAATTGCCAAACCAAATGAAAAACAAGGCAGGAGACTACAGCCTGGGACGTAGATATACACTGAAATGACAGTTTCACATGACGTGGCTGTTCTTATAATTTTACAGTATCTTGCAAGTGATTCTAAGAGGCTATTGCTCAGTATTTAAGTTTGTTATGTAAATTTGATGCCTGCTACAGGTCCCAAAAAATTTGGTACAGGGGCAACAAATGGCTGAAAAAGGAATAAAGTTTAAAAAGATTCAGCTGGGAGAACATCTAGCAACTAATGAAGTTAACTGATATCAGATCTGTAACGTGATTAGCTATAAAACGGATGTCTTTAAGTAAAGATGGGCAGAGGCTCCCCAATCTGTGAAAGAGTGTGTAAAAAGATTGTGGAATACTTTAAAAAACAATGTTCCTCAACGTCAAATTGCAAATCTCATCATCTACAGTGCAGAACATCATCGAAAGATTCAGAGAAACTGGAGATATCTCTGTGCGTAAGGGACAAGGCTGAAGACCTTTATTGGATGCCCGTGGTCTT
>JAQMCW010000680.1:0-11010 GCA_030068335.1 Chrysichthys cranchii
TAGACTTATCTTTGGGTGGCATAATGATGGCACTGGGCAGAAAAACAGTGAAAAACACCAAATAATCGCCGAAAAAAGAGTATAGCTTCATAACCCCAGCTCAACTGGCGCTTGTAAACAATTAGTTACGCGCACGCCACCGCCACCTAGCGGACAATTGCTGAACTACAGGACTCGGATGGCAACACACGGAATTTTTAAACTTTCATACCTGACATTCAGGCTAATGGATTATGTATTCAGACCAGCGGATTTTGTCCGTTGCATCTGATATCCATTAATGCGGTGTCCGTAGATGAGAGGATCAACTGTACTTTCATTCACATTCTCATAGACTCTTCCACCTTACCTCTTTCATTTCTTGCCACAGTAATCCCTCGTCTTTCGCGGGGGCTACGTTCCAAAACGTTCTGCGAAAGACAAATATCTGCGATACACAGACGCCATCCCCAAATGCTCTTTTTTATATATAGTTTAAGCCCTAAATGATCCTCCCACACTCTAAACACATTCTAGACACAATTAAACACAAAGAAAACATTTACTAGCATATAGGGAGGTGAATTTTTTTTGTAGAATTCGGATAGAAACTGAGATGTTGGCGAACGCTAGTTGCTTCTCCCCAACCGTATGCATCGTAGCCAGCAGCCAATCACAACCAAGGTTAAATGAACAGGGCATTCTGATTGGCCAGACTCATTCCTCCAGCCATATCTTTTTTCAGTATCACCACACTACGTTTTCGTAAACAGTGCTACGTGTTCTTTGTCTCTTGTGTAAATATGTTAAACACTGTGCTGTATTTTATATATTCTTAATATTTTACTCCATTTTAATTAATGTTTATATTTTATAATACCATGGAAATCTGCAAAAATTTTTGATATATTCTAAATAAAAATAGCTTGCAAATAGCTGGGGACGCGAACTGTGAACCGCGATATAGAGGGGGATTACTCCATTTCTTTTTGTAATGAATTAAATGAAAAATGGTCTCTTGCTACATTTAACCACTGTTGGGGTGGGGAAAAACAACAACAACAACAACAACAACAAACAAAACCTTTTTATCAGTGTTACAATCAGTGTTGTTCATGCCAATATACACTGATCTGTGGAGGACATGAACATCCGAGCTCAACTCTGTTTACAAGGAAAAGCTCTTTAAAGAAGCCAGAAGAGCGAATCAGGCTACAGCTCAATCCATGAATGTCAAGTTTACTGTACAGGTCATGATCCACGAGCAAAGACATTAATTAATATAACTTACTTGTGAGAACACAGAGCAAGGCTCTGTACACGATCATCAGGACACTTCATACGAACCACGACACGTGTATGACACAAGTTTCGCGTTTTCTCCTTTGTCCAGGTCGGGCACTCGCTCCACGGGCCTCCTAAGATTTCCAAACGGGTTTCACGGTTTTATGCCTGAAAGTTTATTTAACTGATTGTCGGGTAAGATGAAACTGAACAACTGATACAGACGACAACAAATGACACAGATCACAAGAAGAAAAGTGAACCAGGCGAGAAATGGAGAAGCACAACGTGAGGGAAATGTGCTGCAGAGACTGAAAACTGAGAATGATGTCCAGGAAGCCTTTCCTTTCTTTTAATATGTCCCAGTGTTACGCTGAACAACTGAAGGATTATTTTTTTAAAATTACAAACTCACAAGAACCGGAAAGAGGTGGGAAAAAATGCTTGCACCATCTGAAATGACAAAATATGTGACTTTCACATCTTTCCTGTTTTGATTGCGTTGATTTGCTCCCCCGGACAGCGCTGAGTCAAAATCTTGCATGATGCTACTTGTGTTTAACTTTCTGCACACACACAGCCCAAACGCCAACAGTCATCCTGAGTGTGAACAAGTCTCCAATATCATCTCCTTTTGTGTGTGATAAACCCTGAGCGTTACATGGAAGTTTAGAATTCGAGGGAAAGAGTCACTGAGAGACTCTGCACTACTTTAAATGACTGTCCTGCATGACCACAGGGTAAAATGGTCAGACTTCATCCTACTTCCTTCTCTAGTTCCTCACACGCTAGTTCACTTTTTTGACTACAAGAGCTTTTTGTGTGCTTGTAATGTGTTGTGTATTTCAGATATAAGCCCATCAGGACACAACCCATACACTGATGAAAGATCAGTTAAAATGATGCAATGAAAAAGGATTCATATACAGGTAGTTCTCAAGTTACGATTGAGATGCGTTCAGCCACACCCATTGTAAGTCGAAAATATCGTAAGTCGAACAACTGTGTTGAACCACTTAGCCTAGCTTAGGTATCTCAGCCTAGCTAAGCCTAGCTTATGCAACCAGGTTGAAATTATATGTTTATAATTTATTGGTTTTCCTGTTTGCTTGAAACTTCACCAACATCTCAAATGTTCTTTTATTAGATTAGATTGTTGTGTTGTTTTAGTTTTAAAGAATATGTAGGTATGTTATCAGTTGAAGTATTTATTCATTTTGTAGAGTTTTGTGTCATGCTCCATGGCACTATGAGTTGTTTATGTGCTCTTTTTTTGCAAACCGGGAGACCGATATTTCATGCTGTGGCGCGAGTTAACATTTAAGCGAGATTTCATTTAAAAATCATATTGCTGTCAAAAGACAGAGTTTGCCAGAGAGATCCACACACCTGATGTATGCAGCTGCACTGTGTCTCTGAGCTCCGTCTGGCTGCGACACCCTGCTACACAAATACTGAGCTCCGTCTACAGACAGCCGCCGCTGAAACTGTTCCATTAATAATCACAAACAAACCGCGGTAATGCACTGTACAGTACACCGATACACAAGGTAACTCCGTGAGTTGCGGGAGAGAGTGAGGCATTGCACGATGCGAGTGATCTGAGCATCAAACGTGCACTTTATATAAAGAAAAAAACGAGTCAATATGTTCACATGCACAAAATATTCCTGGTTTTTTTGTGCCCTTATTCCACAAAAAAACCAAATTAATATTCCTAGTAAGATGTTTACATGGATAAAATAAATATTCCACTAACATTCCTATTTATATGCTGCAGTGCGTACACAGATTAACATGAACATGGTTTGTGTACAGCGTACAGAACTGACCGTATACAGGCAAGAGGCTGTGTATCGCGCGCTGCCATGAAATTCCCAACTGAGACGCGTAGTCCAAACCCGAATTATATCGGCATGAGCCATGGGTCTTAAACAGAAAATGTGAAATTTGGAGTGAGGCTCAATCCGGAATATCCAAACGGAATATGCTGTTCACACGGCCCCGCAGCACATTCGGAATATTGTCATATTGGGAATAACTTTGGAACATTAGTGTGTGTCTGTGTAAGCTTATGGATTTTTACAGGGAGACGGCCATCCATTACAACCCTTATATATTTACTTTTAATTATTCTATAAAGACAAGAAAAGCTCAAAGAGCTCATTTACTGGATTAAAACAAAACCATTTCAATGGTCAAACACAAATCACACAAAAAAGGCAATTCTGTGACCCCATTAACTCAAAACCTCCAATACAACATGTCCAAACAGGACAAAATGCTTACAGATAGTTGTGTTAAGTTTCTGCTCTCATCCTTCTCTAACACATAAGTGATCAGAGTACAAAAGGCATGTGGCCAAATTTGTCCCACACCACCTCAGGAAAATGGTTTGAGTGAATAATTTTGGTGCTCATTTACATTTGTATTTAGCACTGTTTACTTGCGACCTGATCGGCTAAGACACATTTTAATACCAAGCGTAAACAGGATCAATAAATAAAAACAAACAAACAAACAAAAAACAAAAAAACAAAAACACAAAAAACCAAAACAACAAAAAAAATAACAGGAAAACAACGCATAAAGTAGTAATGGGTATCAAATTACATTCTACATTTTACAACTGTGTATTTATTTCCCACATATTTTTCACCATCTTCTCAAAAAGATTTTCCTCACTGCTGGATTCTACCTCGCATGTTCATCACAGCCCGCAAACCTCTCAGCATATTTTCAATACAGTCTTTTCACAAATCTATGGATGCTTGTTTCTGCCACTGAAAATATTTTTTTGCCATCTGTAAGTCGAAATGTCAACTTAATAACTTGAAAATCTGAGTTAAGTATCTCGAAATTTCTAGTTAGCAAGTCGAAATTTTGAGATAATAACTCAAGATGAAAACTCAAAATTTTGAGATACCGAACTTGAAAGGTTGACTTATCTTTGCCAATCAGGAAGCTCCATGAAAGCACGTTACCCGGTTACACGTTTCCTTGTTATCCGGGAGCAGAAGGCAGAAAAGCTTTGGCTACCGATACTACAGCTAAGCTACCAGTGCCCGAGCTACCGGTCATGAACGAGCAAATTAATTTCAACGTGGTTCTACAAATGAGGAAATCCTTGCTTTCCTGGCTGAATTACATGGCGTTATCAACAAACGCACCCTCGAAAGGATTTTACACTAGAACAGACTTTTTACCCGATTTTGAGCGTGCATGCACATGCTCCTTCTGCTTCCGAGTAACAAGGAAATGACGTACCTCACAGAGCTTCTTCACTGGCAGACTTATGTCGACATTTTGCATTGGGTATCTCAAAATTTCGACTTATAGACAGCAAAAAAAAAAAAAAAAAAAACATTTTCAGCGGCGGAAACAAGGTTCCATACAAATCCTTCTAAGGTAAAAGCGCAAGTGTTTTATGGTAACCACCAGGTGTGTGTTTATCCGAAAGTGCACACATGAAACATCTGTTAACCCACACATGTACATCACCATTCTTTCCAGAAACCATCAGACCATTCAAAGGTGCCTGCGGTGACTGGCACGGGACAGCAGACAGCATTATTAAACGATTTCTAATGCTGTGTCTCAATCCATGTACAGTCGTCCCTCGCCATATCTCGATTCACCTATCACGGCTTCGCTGTATCATGGTTTTTATATGCAATACAAAAAATATAAAAATGTTAATTCAAACATATTAAATGAATATTAAATAATAATAAAAAATACAGTATGTGTTTCAGCAGCGGATGAATACACAATGAAAACACAGTGTACGCCACTACCACTTGAGCTAGTTTGCCCACATGAGCTTGTACCCCGGCACACTATTGGCTGATGGATGGGAGGCGACCAACCAGAGCACTGTGTTCTGTATCCTGGGTGCTGATTGGCTCAGTGACCGTTCATCTCGTCATCAGTACTGCACAGCTAATTCATCATCTTGATCATTCAAGTTGTAGTATACGTTACTGGTGAGTACCTATATAGGATTGTATATGTTGTTATAATGACATAGGTTTAAGAGTGTAGAAAGTGTTTAAGAGCATAGGAAGTGTTTATAAGAGTGTGGGAAAGGTTAATAAGAGAGTGGGAAGGGTTCATAAAGCCTTAAAATATATATAAATAATAAAATAAATACAAGGTCGCTAGTTCGCGGATTTCACTTATAGCCGGGGGTGGGGGCTCTGGAACGTAACCCCCGCGATAGGTGAGGGATGACTGTACTTCCATTAGTATTCTTCCACAGTGTGTGAATTTTGACAGGGCAGTGATATTTCGAATTCAGATCTGCCAAGTTCTTTGCTCACCGGAAATGATGATTGCAACATTTGACGGATTCTATGGTGATTACTGTTCACAGTACTGGATCATTAGTGAGTGCCACATTAATGCAATAAACGTACCCAGTGTCATTTGGCAGACGCCCTTATCCACATACATTTATCTTATTTATACAACTGGGCATTTGAGGGTTAAGGGCCTTGATTAAGGGCCCAGCAGAGGCAGCCCTTAGGCATAACCATATATTAGTTATAATGGTTATATAACAGTTGTGTAACTGCTGATGAATATAATATTTGACTAATCTTAGCTTCACTGTTAGATATAACTTCCCGATAATTAACAAAATATTCTCAGTGTATGAAAACATACAAAGCCACACCTTTCAAGAAAGAACATTAAGACAGGACGGCATTTGTTAAAACGAAACAATACTAATATGAGATAAGAGGAAGGGGGCAGGGCTTCCAGAGAGAGAGAGAGAGAGAGAGAGAGAGAGAGAGAGAGAGAGAGAGAGAGCTAGCACACGCTTATTTACTTACATATTTACAAGATATTCATATGAAATTTAGCATCAACACTGCCCTTTCACCGCAAATATCTAAAACGTGGCCTGCAAAGGAGGATACATGGTAAATATTTTATGGAGGCCACTGTAAACATAATCGGCAAGCTTTGTCTCTTACCAAAGGCTGGACTTCATTTATTAACGGCTTATAAACAGGTAGCGTGTTTTTTTAAACACATGACTATTTGTTGTACTGAGACAGCATCGCAAATTAGTTAAGAAGACTGCATGGCGTTAAAACAGTGGCAATAAAAAATCTAATCTAGACATCAGATATTATAATGAACAGATGAAACCCAAATCACCCACAGCGCACACACACACACACACACACACACACACACACACACACACACACACACACACACACACACGGCAAAGCTCAAACTAACAGAGTACCAAAAATCAGCCAGTTATTAACCTAAAAGTATGTACGCTTTCCGATTCGTTGTGATTATCCGAGTTGTTTTTAGACATACAGTGAACAAATACGACCCTGAGAGACTACTTTACGTCATCGTGCCAAGTCAGATAGCTTAGTTAAAATATTTACATCCTTTCACAGAGCGTTGACTGAAAGAAAGAAAGGCGATGATTGTGCACGACCAACCTCTCCACTCTACCTTTTCTCACTTTGAAAATGTCGGTCAGGTCAGCAACTCATTTCGACTATCACATGGTTTTCCTCTGAACCACAGGAACAACACACGGAGTCATGCAGTGGAACATGCACATGCAGAAGCTAGAAATGTCCGTTATGGTAATAAGCTGGGCAAAATGACCGCACGATCTCGAGATTGCGATAAATTAGGTCACAATACACCTTCATATATGCGTAAAAAGATATCACGGTATCGCAACATAAGATAAGATATTTGTTATATCACTGGATCACAACATGCTTTTTAATGACTTTTTTTAAATGAACATTTAGAAACTGATGCAAAAATATAAAATATAAAAACTACATCAGAGTGTTTCAAATATTAAGATTTTAACAGGATTGTTTTGTCTTTTCAGTGTTAAATAACGCTGCTTTGCTGGCGTTTCCTCATCATGGCTACACACCACAATACCCATCATGTACTTCATGATACATATCCCTGCTATGGTACACACTGCACTGCTCATACTTTGAGTATTCTTCCCATTCAATTTAATGGATGAACCTGCTGATGTTACCTGTAGATGGATAACTGGCTATTCTCTGGTTGACTGGAACTCCAACGAAATGCAATGCTCGAGCAGATCCATATGGGCGATTTCTATAATTATGCTTCTCTCCCAACGTTTCGCAATTTCACAACAAATTTCTGGGAAGGGGAAAAAAAAAAGCCTGCGAGAGAAAAGGCAAACCGTTCTGTTTCCAAGTCCTGTAATTATGCGGATTTCTGAGGAGGCGCAATGAGCCAAACGCACACAGTTATGAGATACTGGAACACACACATTAGGCAATTTTATTTTTAGAAAATTAACCAAAACAAATTTGCTAATTCAGACTTGACATAACATGGATGGAGGGAAAAAGGCAGTTAGAATTCGCTGTCAAATTCGCTCTTATTTTTCACTAAATGTCACTTTCTAAATAGTCAGCTTACAAAATAACTGCAAAACCCTAAGCAGGCCATGAGAAACGCCTGGCCTTTGACACAATTATACGCCATCTGGTTAATTATCAGTAATGGCTGCCCTCTAATCATTAGCTAATTTTTGTTCCACATTTTGAGGAGAAAATCATTACTACTCCATGATAACCCCCAACACGCTCGTCTTGTGTAGAATTATGACGACTTATTATTTATTTAAGTATAGGGCTGGGTGATATGGCGATGTAATATCCATAGTGTGATAAATTATGTCATGACACACTTTCCATGAAATACCGCAGCCATCGTGGGGTCTTTTTCACCCTTATTTAAATTAAGCAGTGACAAACTCAGATTGCTAGCAGCTGATTTGATTTTGTACTGAACCTAAAAAATTTTACGTTTTTGTGCAGTATAAATGCAATATGGATTTTTAATTTTTTTTTTTTAAAGAATTGCGAAGTGTATAAATAAAGACTACCGTTTTGCCGTTTTTCAGTTACCATCATAAAATATTGTGAAGTATATCGTGCATGGTAAAAATGACTTCAGGTATCATATGATATTTTTGTCGTAACACTCGTCCTTTACGAAGATGCAGGAAAATCAAAGCTGGGGTCCAGAGTCAAATTTCATTAAACACAGAACTGAATACCACACACTAACTCACAAGTATTAGCAAAATGTGTTCCGGTTTATTTTTTTGCCATTGCGAAAAAGAAACTGTGATTTCTTTCCTTTTGGGCAAAACTAAAGTCTAACGTGATAACGCTGGGCCCCAAAGCGAGTTGTGGATTTAACCCTACAGTCCCCCTTAAGGCCACATCTTACTGTTGCAACCATATCAAGCGTCTCTAAGAACAAAAAATAATTGTAAAAAAACAAAAACAAAACAACAATAGGTAGCTACAAATTATCTGACAATTTTCACTTTGAATGTTTTTATTTTTCAATGCTTCACCAATTCGACATAATAGATACAGCTCTAGACCTTCACCTCGCTCACCAATGATTTTTCTCGTACCTCTTGAAACTATCATGAGCTACAGAGATGACTGGTATGTTGTGCTCTTGCAATAGGAAAAAGTTCATGCAGTTGCTGTTTAAATGCCTTGTCAATAACACTCAAACAGTCAAAGCACAAAAACAGTCAAAATATTGGCAAATTGTTACTCATCTAGCATAACAATGACTTTAAATTTCTCATTGAATATACTGAGGCCAAACGTTTGTCATTTGTTCCTGTCCAGAATGAAAGAAAAAAATGAAAACAAAAACAAGGTTAAGATTAAAAACATTTTTTTAAAACTTGTATACTGTGTTCATTTTGCTCTCCAATACGTATAAAGCTACAGATGTTAATCTGGTATCGTGGGAATTAGGGCCGGGCGAATGCATTACAACACAACACTGTGTTATAATTCTGATCGATTATATTGTCATAACGCACTTTCAAAGATATCACAACACCGTTACTAATGTTTTCAAATTAGAATCATTTTTATTTAATAATAAAACCAATTCCTGCTGCCACAGAGGAATTTCCAGCTGCTCTCATATGATGGAGCGTGAGGAAGCTGATGTGATGTGGTGTGTGTGTGTGCGCACCATATGATCAGCTGAGTTTTCTTTCACCACTCGTTATTTATGCTCTTCCTCTTGTGTCCCAGACCCACTGCACTGCAGGGTGAAGAGGCTTTACACACTCCACAGAATGGATGTATGGTTTTAGACATGACCGCGTGGCCAAGCTGTACATCTAATTAAATGATGTTTTGTTTTTTTAAGTAGTGAGGATCATTTCTGCCATTCCACTGCAGGGAAATGAATTAAAGTCAGAATTGATTCTGATCTTTATAACCCATCTTAAGCATTGGCCTGGTCTAAATGAAAAAGATGGCAAGCTGTACCTTTTGGAATTTTTTTCCCACTCTACTAATATTTAATATTCAGTATTAAAGTGTTTATTCTGGACAAATCTGTTTGAGGTTTGGGATTTGTTCACTTACAGCTTTCCAACGTTGTGTTTCCCCTGTTTCTTCTGTACGCACAGCGCTTCAGGTGTGTGTTTGAGGTCATGTGGCACTACGGCTATGCTCATTGGTCACAGTGGGAGGATGATGATGATGATTATGATAACAACAACAATAATAATACTATTACCCCTTTGTTTAACATAAGGGTTACCTGATTCCTTCTGCATGGAGAAATGAATTAGGCCTACTCGTGCATTTTTCATAGGATTTCTTTTACGCAGCCATACCACAACTGGCCCTAAAATAATAACCAATTTCCAAAACAGAAATGCCACATGTAAAATATATACACCATGAAATTCCGTCCTGGATACTGTTATACTGACCTCGATGGAAATGTTGTATGTCGCATACGATGCATGAATAATAATAAACATTTTGCAGTTGACAGTTACCAGGATGATGCACTACTCCGGGGAAAATTTTCAGTACACAGCACACATTGTAAAATACCATGGTGGTATTTTAAAGTCTTGTTTTTTTTTTTTAAACCAGAATCAATAGCCCAAGTGAACTAGCTTGCTAATGTAACTGAATGGTGTGTTTGCCAGCTAAACTAGATGACCTTTATACATGACACATTAGTGAGCGGGGTTTTCTAACGCACGGTCACCGGCTCCCTGTATGACACATACATGACGACAGACACGCTTTTTCCCTTTTTTTTTTTTTTTTTTTTAAAACTAGTCTAGTACACTACATGGAAGTCGTCACCCTTGCGTAGTATACTGTACACTAGGGTGTGGATCGGTGTGTAGTACACAGTGTATACTGGGTCATGTTCACTAAGAAAATCAAGGAGAAGAAACCCTTTTGAGGCAGCGTACCTCAAAGTTCTGCTCACGCACACAGAGTGCAAATGAATAAAACTCTTGGTAAAAATACGTCCCACTGAAACAATTACAAGCATACCAGGCGTGTGAGATATTGCTTCAAAAATCCCCCAACGAATGCTACCGTAGGCCGAAGTGGAAATATGGAAAACAGTCCACATGGCTGTGTGCCAGTGTTTCAGAATGTCCTCCTAATGGCAGATCTGTGCTGAACAAAAGAGCTCCACCATCTCAACCATAACACATATCTGGATAACTACCAAGGCGCTGTATGAGATTTGGACAACACGATATATTTTATTATATATATATATATATAATATATAATATATATAAAATAGTGCTGCCGCGATTAGTCGACGTCAATTTTATTGGTCGATTAGTCGCCTATTTATTTATATAACGTTACTAACGCTATTACACAGTGC
>JAQMCW010000722.1:0-11009 GCA_030068335.1 Chrysichthys cranchii
TATAGGTGAAAGATCTGGACTGCAGGCAGCCAATTCAGCACCCGGACTGTTGTAATGGCTGCAGTATGTGGTTTTGTGGTGCACTGTCCTGCTGAAATACAGCATGTGTTGCTCTAAAACCTTTTTTGTCTAAGTAAACTTGGCTTTGTGACTTTCAGGAACAGTTGTGAGTACTTCCTGGCTGTTGCTCACCCATTTGGTTAGTTAAGCCTCCTTAGGTGCATGCTTCTCTGAGGTTCTTGCTGAGCTGGATCTCTTGTCATGCAGAAAACACAGACAAATATCAACATAAAACTATGCTTAATTGTGTCAAGTACCTGCCTTGATGGAGTTGTACAAGTCATTTCTTGTTTGCTGCAAGGCAAAGGTATCTATGCATGGAGATGGTACAGCACGGAAAAGATGAACATTCATCTGGTACACTTCTTAAAGCTTGGTAACCTCCCCTTTAGGGCACCACATCTCCATAGCATTTATTCAGTACATCATCCATGAAGACTTGGTAATCTGTAGCATAAGCAGAACCCTCTTTAATTTTATGGCAAGGTTCAGTATACATTATGATGCCACCTCATAGTTGTTAGGCAAGACTGCATTTTTGTCCTGAAAAAGGTAACGGTAAGTATTGGCCATTTTTGAGAACAAATGAACTTGTTGGCAGGTTCATAAATCTCCTGTCCTTGTATGATATTTTTTTTCTCTCCTTGTATTCCTTTTCATGGAAGTCCTGGTTGTATGGCCTGATTAGTAGCTCCTTCAGAATCTCCACTGAAATGCAATTGATGCCATTGGCATTCTTCTAGATTCCTCCATAGCATAAGAGTTGAGTGGGCCATTGACCACCCAGTCTAGCAGTGTCTTGACTGCATATAGTCTATTCCATTGACTGCCGACTATGTGTTAAGGTTCCACTGCCTTTGCAGCTTTCATTCCTATTAAGATTACAATGTCAGAATCAGTCTTTTTCAGTTGGATTCCTCTAAGATGAGGCCATATTCCCAGATTTGGCAAGTAGGTTTTCCTTGAGTTGAGTGCATGCTTTAGGCAAATCTACTACCATCTAGATTGCCTACATCTAGTCCTGTGAGCTCATATCTCTTGACAAGTCTTTTCTGTGCTATTCTTTGTAGGGAAATTTCAGTTCTGCATCCTTTGGGATTCAGCTGGTTCATGAGGTTTTTGTTGCAAGATGTGGCTGAGCTGTCTGGCTCAAGAAATGTGTAGGTCAAAACGGACTTGTTACCTTTTGCAGCTTGTAGCTTAGATTGGAATAATCGCTAGTGCACATTTCTTACTGGCCCCTGTTCCGATCTGCTGATACTAGCGCACTGTTAATGGATGTTTCTGTTCATTCTGGAGGAATCAGGTTTTACAGAGTTTCCCGTTTTGAGTTCCTACATCAGTATGTAGCAGAGTTGGATTTTACCATTGACGGTCCAGTTTTCCTTTTCAGTCTTTGCACCTGTGACCCTTTTTCAACATTTCAAACAATGACCATTCCTGTTTAGACATTTAACTTTTTTCTTATGTGTCTCTGATTTGAACTGTACACGATCAGCTATTACATATTTGCCTGGAAACTACATAAGGCTGAAATAACCACATGGGTGTTAGCATAGGGTGACCAGACAGTCCCCGGTTTCCGGGGACAGTCCCCGTTTTTGATGCCCTGTCCCTGGCTGCTCCTGTCCCCGGAAATGTCCCAGATTTTGGCTGTGCCCCCCCGCGCGTAGATGGTCCCGGTGGTGGCAACATCTTAACAACGTGCACCCCCCCCCCCCTCGTAGATCGTCCCGGTAGTGGCAACATTTTAACAACACCCCCCCTTTCCCGTCTTAACCGAAATGTCCCCGGTTCGCTTCCCAGAAATCTGGTCACCTTATGTTAACATGTTGCTGAGCTTTAAATGCCTGTTGCTTGCACATTGTTCATCAGCTTCTGCCACAGTGTTAACTAAGCTACTGAAACTTTTAGGCTGCACCCTTATCTCAGTGGTTCTCTAATTTGGGGTGAAGCTTTTAAATGGAGTGGAATCTCTAATGTCCCCAAAGCTGGCTATAATAAAATGCTAGACTGTGTCTTCATGAATTTCACAAGATGTTTAAACCTAGCTTGTGATTGGCAATCATCTGCCTTAAGGGCTGTCCAGTTCAGTGCCTTCCAGGAATTTTCAATTTTCATCTCATTACCAAAGAGCCCCTTTAACAATTGCTTGGCTTCTGAATATTCTCTGCGGGCATCCACATGTAGACAGATATGAACCAAATTTCTTGCCTAACTTATAAGAAAGTAGAGCCTATCCTGACAGCTACTAGACTTGTCCTCTATTAGATATTTAAATGCATGGATGAAGGACTGATAAGATTGTGGGTCACCATCAAACACTGGTACTCATGAGGGAAGTTACTGATATCAGGATGTTCTAGTTGTGGGAGATGTGCGGATGTGCCCAACTTCTCTCCTGAAGTGGAGTTTTATCACACTTTCAATTGCCTGTTCTCACACTAGGTTCAATTGCCACAATTGTACCACAGCCAAGATTGACCCCCCCCCATCCCCCATTTCCACCCTAGCCTGCGCTCATCCAGCCCTAAACATTCTGCTCCTGGTGTCACTTCCATCATCACAATGCATCTTTTTGTGTTGATGAAAAGCATTCAAGTTTACATTACATTTATTTGGAGTCATTTTTGGATGTGGTGGCACACGGCCCTGTCATGTCATGCAGATTTTCAATTATTGAGTGTAGTGACTTTAGTAAATCATGCTCCACATGTAAGAATATTACACATATTTGCTGACTACAGTCCAGGTTAATCAATAAGGTGGGAGCCAGACCCATTATTAACCCTAGTATCCTTTAGTGAATTAAAGTGCACAAGCAAACAGCAGCAAACATTTTATTACCATCCAGTCTCCTCCCAGCTATTATAGAACAACTGTTTGTGCCTGTGATAGGGCAAAGTAAAATCATACAGGTGTTTAAAAATTCTTATTAAATTTCATAATTTTCATTGGATTGTTTGCATGGCTATTCCTAATTTTTTTAAAATATTCTATCAATCTTTAAGGCTCAAAATATTAAATTGTTTCTGACTATGCAACAATACAGATAGGCAGTTTGTTTAGAACCACAAGTGCACAATGCAACTGTAAATGCATAAATGCAACTGTTTATACATGTTTGTTTTTTTTAAAAAAAAAAATACATGCTCTGCTGTAGTGGGGCATTAATTGGCTCAATGACCTAGTAAGTGGTAATTTGCAGAGTTTCCCAACTCTGGACATTTGACGTGAATAAAAGTGGAAGTGGAAGCATCATGGGTGCTTCCACACAACCTTTATTTATTTATTTTTGTCAGAACATGAAAGCTTATTCAAAGCTACTTAGCCATACTTTTACAGTTAAAGGCCTGAGTGACTATTAGTAGGCTACTGTTCTACTACAGTGAAGGTAAAACCTTCTTGCAACCTTTTGGACTGAATTTGCAGTACTGCAACAACAGCGTATGGTAGTGGTTAGCTTATGCTCCATTAAGGTTTTAACTTGTAATTCTTCTCTGACTGTTGTATGTCGTGATGTGGTAAATTATGTTATTACAACTTGCAGCATTACCAACAAGCTAGCCAGAGAACAGTACTGACTAGCACAGCAACAAGGTGAATCAGCAATACTGCTATAAACTAGTTTAAAAGTAGAGAGGTGGTATGTTGCACTGTTTACTGGATGTAGCCATTTTGATTTGATGTCTTCTTGACTATTTGTTCTTCCCTGCAAAATTGATTTTATAAGGAATTTTAGTTTCAGTAAATGCATAAAATGACTCTGAAATCTCACTATGCCTGGAAGAATCCAGTTAACAATTCACACGCCCACTATATATATATACACACACACGCCACACAAAATTGAGGAGGGCTGAGAAAATTTTAACAACATCCTTTTATTTAGCAGCAACACAGAGGGGTAGTGTATACAAGCGTGTATGTGTTTGGCATTTGCTTGCATGAATAGCTCTCAGTTCTCTCTTCAGCCTAATGTTAATGGTTTATAGTGGTTCATGAAAATATATATGAGTGGATTTTGGAGTGTGTCTTTTTATTGACTATGATAGTGGGGCTACTGGTAGAACAAATGTGTATTTAATGTATTGTGGATTTAACGCTTACATTTTCTCTCTGTCCATCTCTTTAGCCTGTGCTGCAATGGGTGTTTGGAACTGTGTGACTGTGTACCCCTTAAATATCGCTGCAGGAGTATGGATGGTGTGAGTGTATATATACACACACACACACACTTACTTGCAAACTTCACTTTTTCAGGGGAATGCTTTCAGTGTATGTTTATGGACACACCGCTTGTGTATTTGCAGGCTGACAGCATGCGTGTTGTTCATCTGTGAGGTTCCATTCTGCTGTCAGTTTGTGGAGTTTGCAAATGCCGTAGCTGACCGAGCGGACAGGATGCGACCCTGGCAGAAAGCATTGCTTTACTGTGGGTGAGTGTGGTTTAACATTTTTAGAGTATGTAAGAGAGATGAACAGGTTAAGTGGGGATGGAAGAAATAGAGGGTGTATTATGGCAATGGGTTGCTTATTGCATTTGTACTGGATATTGTCCCACAGAAACCTAAACTTTTGGCCAATAAGCCCCTGTACATAAATGTCGTTCCACAACTATGAGAAGTGGAAAAAATAAAACTGATCATTTCGTTCACACTGGTTAACAAACATTTTGAAAGATGTGCCATTTTAAATTGACTGAGGCATTTGGGTGGGATGAAAACCTGCAGCCATATCTGTTCTTTTCAGATAATATTGAAGACACCCGCATTAAACTGTCTAGTGCAGGGGTCGGCAACCTGCGGCTCTTTCATCCTTTTGCTGCGGCTCCCTGCCGCCACCCCACCCCGTTCGGAAACTTTTTACATATATATATATATATATATGGATTGTGGAAACCAATCTAATCTGTAGCTGAATCAAATATAGTCCTAATTCTGTAATTGTGAAAGTATATTATAAAGTGACCACATCATATGGCGTTAATTTGGGAAACAGCCTGGAAAATTTCACTGTAGGAAATGAAATGAAGGATTAATTATAACTCTGTTTCTCTACCAGGATGGCACTGTTTCCTGTGTTTCTCAGTCTGTCCATCACCACACTGTTTGGGAATGCTATTGCCTTTGCTACGGGGGTGCTTTATGGACTTGCTTCCCTTGGAAAGAAGTGAGAATTTTCTCACCAAACATACATTCATACCTTTACAGTACAATAATCCTGCACTATATTCTGCTGTGAATACACAATGTTTATGCATGTGTGTAAATAATAACAGATTTCCTCTCCTTTTTCTTTTGTCTCATGGCCAACTTAAAATATTTGATGCTTTTTCACAAATGTTTCACAATTCACCCTTCATAATTCGCTCATTAAGATATCATTTTTGACTGACTCCAGACTTATCCCTTTCTAATACACTGACTCACTCACATACTCACCCCTAATATGGATGTCTCTGTCCTTTTTTGTGTCCCTGTCTCTCTTTTCTTTTGTTAAGGGGGGATGCGGTTAGCTACGCTCGGCTGCAGCACCAGAAACAAGCTGATGAAGAAAAGCTTGCAGGCACCACAGATGGCTCGGCTCCATGACTCCTTCTTCCTTTACCTCTCCTTCTTCTACCTCTCCTAGCCCTCCTTCCATTTCTGTGTCTGGAAGATTTTGCTACGGCTCATGTTGTAATGTTTATTTATGCTAGATTTCTTTCTTTCACATCATATATGAGATCTGTGGTCTCTCAGTCTTTATGTTGTATTTTAATTTTTGGGGGTTTTCGAATTTGTTTTCTGCTGCAAGGGTGCTCTTATCATGATTGGCCATTGTGCAGTGAAGTTTGATTTTGCTTTTTATTTATTTTAAAGGCTTTGAGGGGATATATTAGCAGAAATGCAGTATATATATATATTCCATAATATGCTTCTGGAATTATGAAAGTATGTTTGTTTTCATTAGTGTCTAACTACCCTCAACTATGAATTGTTGTTTTCGGAAGCTTTGAACGAGCCCTTTATATCTACACAGGGTGCCGGTCCACCTCCACCAAGCCGCCATGTTGGCCGCTGTAGTAGCATAGAAAGGACCAACCTCTATCAAGGGCCTTTCATGTTTTGTTTTTACAAGTTGCAGTGGGAAGCACCAAAAGGAAGACGATGATGAAAGGAAGACAAGGAGGAAGAAATAAGTGGAATCAGTGTTTGCTGGTGCTAGGTCTGAGAACCAAAATTTTGAACAACAGATGATCATACTTATTATTTAGCACAGAAAAACAATGGAGTGTTAGTCTAAGTACACTATAGTTGCAAGTACACTGTGGAGATCTGACAACCACAGTATAATCCAATACACATTTGGGAAATAAGTGAAGTAAGGAAGTGGTTCCGATCCAACCTCATACACAGACGTCTGAACGTAAAAGCAGAATATGTTATTCACTTATCCTTAATTTTCTTTCGTATTCAAATTTACGACGTTGCTCACTGCAGCTGTTGGAAGTTGTGGTGAGTAAGATTTTTGTCACCTGAATGCTTCACTTTCCAGATTAAAACTGTGACTCGAATAGTTATATTCCAAGCATATTATTTATAGTTGATCTGGAATGGAAATTTGTGGACGGATTTGGTCCTCCAGCATAAGCGAATTGCAGATTATGGATGCCACCAAGATCCACCTGGCTGCATGTTTAAGATGGAAGTTTATTTTGTGTTTCTGTGACCAGTCCAACAGAATTGCAGTGATATTAACTATGCTTCTCTTCTAAATGGGAATGTGAGATTTAAACAGAGCTAGTAAAACTCTGATTTTGACATAGGTATTCGAAGGCACAACGCATTTAAGTGGGAAGTCATAAAAATCCGTTCCTAGGCATTTGAGAAAAATAATACATAGCATAAAGCTAGATCATATATTGCTGCAGTACCACCTGCCCTTTGTCTTTCACTGTGTCTCACTGCTCTAGTAGACCTCATTCAACTAATCAGATCATTTGACCCCTACCGTTTTTGAGACCTGCCAAAGTGGGTGGTGTTAAAGCAGGTAAAAGTATGCAGAATAGTGCGTAGAAACCCCAGGAGGAGGGTTGGGATCCTGTGGATAAAAATGAGGCTAATGCTTTTAGCTAGCCTACAGCTGTTCACCCCATTTAAGTATAGCATAAGAACATATGCATGCTTCTTGGACATTGAATTGTTTGTGATGTTAAATTACCACACTACTCAGGTTCAAGCCTGGAAGTACAGACAAAAACGTGCCTTAGGAAGAGCAAGATGAGGCAAGAGCTAAGCAGGCCCTCCCAAATTAAACAGAACTTGCAAATCATGTTTGCAGCAGCTAAATGCTTGATTTTGTTGGAATGTTAACGTATTAATGTTGGATTATATTACGAACAAAAATGCTGACTGAAGGAAGTGGTCAGCTATGAACTTATTTTACTTATACTTTAAAAGACCAACCAGCATTAAAGTTCTTGGTTAAAGTCAGCCCAGGTTGAGGTCCAAAGTGAGTGAATCACTTTCTTCTTCAGGTCGAAGTTCAACTTTTCAACAAAAAAAAAAAAAAAAAAAAAAAAAAAAACCCCTGAATTCAGGTACTTCTCTTTGAAAAAACAGGATGCTACCTGCATGTAAGATGCAACATTTGTAAACTTGTATGAAACAGAGAATGTAACACTAAGACTTCCCATCTAAAATACAAAGGTGTTGATCTAAAATTAATATTGCTGCTCTCCGTTAAGGCCGTACTAACACCAGCAGGGTTTCAGCTTAGCATTTTATTTTGAAAACGATATTAACCGAACACTAACCTGTGTATTGTCCAAGAGTTCATGTGAAGATCACTGTCTCTAAATACATTTTCTTGTCACTGTGAAATCAGAATAATGTGGTACTGTAACTCCAACCAAAAATAAAAAAAAACCCTCAATTTTTGTTGCATCTGTTGTAAATAATGCCTCTAATAGCAGTGACACCCTAGAGCAGGATTTGTGGTCTGGTTTTAATACTGGTGGTGGGGGAAACCCGATGATGGTGCATGTTGGAGGTGGAAGTAAATTCTGGAAGACTAAAACTGTTTTTGGGTTAGACCCTTCCCCACAGCTTCTTTGGTAGAGAACGTAGAACGACAACAACAAAATGTGTAAAACCGAACAGTCCTTCCCAAAAAATACTAAACCAAGTAAATAAACAGTTCATGTTTGCAACAGTATTCAAGACATACTATTCCAAAGCAAATGCTATCAGCTATTAACAATTATATACAGTAACATTTTCTAAAGCTGCCTCACGACAGTTTACTTCAGAGGCTGAAGGGGCGAGGATGGTTTATAAAACAGGTTTCTGGTAAGGTGGATTTAGGCTATAAAATCACAGTACAGCATGCCCTTGTGGCACATTTTTTTCGCTGAATTGTGGATATAACTGTAGCTTTCATTCGATTTTTTTGTGATAAAGTCCCATAACTGCTTTCAGATGTTTTTTAGTCTAATTTCAAGTGCACTGACTTATTCATATTTATTCTCCTTGTCCAGAACCCCTAACCATTTTTGACATCTTTCCGGGAACTCAAAAGGTCAAAAGTTTAGGTTTCTTTTGGACAATATCCCCCACAAATGCAATACGCAACCCAACTAATCAAGGTATGTTATGACATTACCATAATACATCCTTTAGTTCCTCCATCCTGACTTTATCTGTTCATCTCTCTTACACACTCTAAAAAAAATTTTTTAGCCTTTGTCTGTTTCCACACTGAGCACGCAGGACTAATGCATTCTTGTGGTGCATTTGATAAACAAAGCATTACTTTTCCCACACTTGTATTTTTTTTTTTTTTTTTAATCCTGCCTTCTGTGCTATTGGTTAATAATTCTTATTTCCAACCACTTGCAGTTTGGATTCCCAGTGATGTTTGCTGAGTATTGTATTAATAGGACATTGCTGTACATAACATGTGAATGTTGCATACAAAATAATGATTTCTGAACTAATGCTGCACTTTATAATATTATATATAACGTAAATGGCTTATGTTACACAATGTTACTGTGTAACAGAATAAGAGTTTAAATCTGGAAAAGCCCCTTGTGTAAATTGCCACTGACCCTTCACATCATTTGGGCTTATGAGTCTTTTTACATGGAATGCAAAAAATTTTATATTTTGATTCAGTCTATATAACAGTCCTAAATAATTCCATATTAATAAATCCTTTGTGCTGAGGCTATTTAGTGATGTCTTGTTGAAAGCAAACAAATTTGCTTGATTACAATACAAACTGTTTTGAAAGAAGTCAGAGCTGGTCAGTTCCAATGCAGAATTTAGTTTCATCATCAAGTTAAACATAAAAAAAAAACCAAATAAACTTCCATTCTTTATTACCCAACCTAGTCTAAGTAATATTTTGCCCCAAAAACGCACAGTTTAGACCAGTGTTTCCCAACCTTTTTTGTGCCTCAACACATATTTTGCGTTAGAAAATTCAGATTTTTGGCGGCGTTAAAAAAAAAAAAAGGGTCCAACCGGGGGTGGCGGTGGTGTTAAAATATTGCGAGCGGGGGGTGGGGGCGCTTTTGAGACCAATTAGGTGAAATTGAATAGTTTCCCACGGCACACCTGAGGATCTCTCACGGCACACTGGTTGAAAAACACTGCTTTAGACATTTATAATAGTGAATGAAAACGTATTAGAGCCAGTTGTATACAGGTAGACATATGTATGGGGTTTGCAATTCAATATTTAAGCTTTATATTTAAACTTTAAAAGTGTGTATAAAACCGATTTACAGTTTTCTAAAAACTTAACCATCAATTTTCCTTCAGGTTTTTTGTTTTTGTCTGTGTCTATTAAAACATGTGGAGTTTGAACATAAATTGCAATGTAAATTGATCCCTTTCCCAAGATTGCTTCAGACAATAAAATCAGCTGCCTTTCACAGCAAAGGCCTTAATTATTTACTTGAAAAGGCAACACAGCCATTGATTTCCACCCCACACTCATTAGACAGCTTTAGGTACCTTTGAGTAGAACTTAACAAAGCAGATGTGCACTCCATGTTCTCTGCTTGTGGACAGAAAATTGTGTTTAAATCCCAACACAGATAAAGATTCATTGGGCTTGGTCATCTGCTTGGAATTTGCCTCACTAGTGGATGATTATGAATAATAACATCTACTAGATGAATAAATGCATGTCATTCATCTGATTTTGAGGAAACTCCATTTCAAAGTTAAACCAATCTCCCATAGTTTATTTGGTTATTATATTACGTTATTTGGCCGATGCCAGATGTTAACTATTTCATATTGAAATGAAATACACGACTATAATTGTTTATACAAATCTTTGAACAACTGAGGGACTGAATGCTGAAAGCGCCCACTTGAAGTTAATATAAGTTTAAATTAATGGTGAAGCTGTATCTAAATTTCCACCGATAATGAGTAACCCTGCAGCTCAGGATCACACTGTAAGAGTAGTACACTGTAGAGATATGATTTTTTTAACATAATAGTTTTGTTCTTTATAAAATCATATCAGTCTACTTAAATGTAAAAATTCGATAGGTGTGCGCTCAGGTATGTGTAACACAACAATTACTTGCATGATATCCTCTTCTGGGGAAAATTTCCTTTATAGACCCAGAGCTTACTTCGGCAGTTTTTGCATCCCGTGGTGCAATGCAATGATTTCTATCTTTTCAAAATTTTCAAAAAACATGGCGGAAAACAGATGTACCTATTGCTGTTAATATAAATGTAAAATAAACAATGAATCGCACGTTTTGAAATGTTCATGTTTTCTTGTTATTTTAACAGAACAAATAGCCAAAACAACAGCAAGTGTTAGCTTAACTAGCTAGCAAGGTAAGGGCGGCATGGTGGCTGAGTGGTTAGCACTGTTGCCTCACAGCGAGAAGGTCCTGGGTTCGAGCCCCGGGTTCGGCACGGGTGCCT
>JAQMCW010000760.1:0-11007 GCA_030068335.1 Chrysichthys cranchii
TATATTAATCCCAGCTAGTTAGAAAGTTGAGTCAGAGCAGCAGAGGGTCAGCCCTGGCGCAGATAGGGTTAAGTTACCAACAATAAAGGCTTGGTGGTGTTGGCGTGCTTTTTAGAAGCTCTATGTACAAAATAAAGTTTATAATAATAGAATCAATACTCTATTCTCTCTTTTTTTTTTTTCATTTTTGCATCCAAACAGTAGAATATTACATTTGCCTCGCTGTGTGTAGATGACAACACTCAAAATTGGTAATCAAATGAATCATCTGTGCATGATTGTTCTCAGAGAAGGAATTTTACACTACATTGGTTTTGTGTTGTTGGCGCTGTCCGTGGAGCTAAAACAGGTGCCGGCCTACAGCAGAGCTGAACCATTAGGAGTCCTGAGACTCGTGTACCTGTAATATTCCCAGATACTTACAGTGCTGCCCAAGATAGTACCATCATCCAATTCACTTATTCATTTTTTTATACCACAGTGTGGGTAAATGATCAGATCTGATTGGCCAGAAAATGTTTAGGTAATTCTAGTTCATCTAATTATAACGGTATGCGCGTGATGAGTTCTTCATTATTAAATTAAGTTTTCTAATCATTACCGAATCACTGGAGTATAAGCAACATGACACACTACTGGATGTATTACACCACCCTGGATTGCATTACTTGTGTACATCCACACATCTGCCGTGATGTTATTTCTTACCTATACCAGAATTCATGAAGACTTTGGTGATTGGTTGGTGAAAATGAAGATGAATGTATTTACTACACATTGATCTTGTTCACGAAGGCCAAATTGGTTCTGAACATGACTTACAGAGCAGTCAAGTGAAAATCTGATTCGATGTTATACATTATATACTTGTTTATGCTACTGCAAACAAGAAATATGTGAAATTTTGTGTTTGTTTATTTGTTTTGTCTTTGAGAAGAAAGAGAAAGAGCGAAACAGATTAGGTATAAGCACTGTCACATGATGATTAAAGCCAATATCCAGTATACAGTGTACTGAAAGCAAGCAAGATCTCCAGCAAGACTAGCCATGACAGCGTAACTAAAAGGGAGAAGCAGAAGGTAACACCGACATGAGGGAGCCCTGGGACATAAAGCACCCCCCCACACACACACACCCCGTCATTGAGATTGTGCCTGAGTCCCGAACACTAACTGGAAGGTTATTCCATAACTGTGGAGCTATATAAGAGAAAGATCTGCCCCCTGCTGTAGCCTTCAGTATTCAAGGCACTAACAAATTACCTGAACCGTTGGATCTAAGTGGCCTGGGGGTTCATAAAAGATCAGGAGATCGCTCAGGTGCTGTGGTGCGAGACCATTCAGTGCTTTATAGGTCAACAGTAGTGTTTTATAATCAATGTGAAATCGGATTTGGAGCCAGTGCAGTGTAGAGAAGAGTGATGTGCTCAAAACTTCTGGTTCGAGTAAGGACTCTCACTGCTTCATTCTGGACTAACTGGAGCTTGTTTACACTCCTTCTGGAACATCCAGACCGTAAGGCATTACAATAATCCAATCTAGATGAGAAAAAAGCATGAACTAGGTTTTCTGCATCATGCAGTGACATTACATTTCTTGTCTTAGCAATATTTCTTAGATGAAAGAAGTCTGTCCTTGTAATATTGTCTACATGAGCTTCAAAAGAGAGACTGGATTCAATGATCACACCGAGGTCTTTTACTTTGGCACATGGTGGTACAGAAAGGCCATCCAGAGTAACTGGAATGCAATCGTAGTACAAGTACTTCATCTTTAAATCTCTAAAATGGGTCAGTTTGACCCATAATATAACAGTAGGGTTAAAAATAAGATCTTTTCAATTGTTCTCAATACACGTTGGAGTATGTGTATACTTTATATGTGCTGTTTTTCTTCACTGTCAAAATGTGCACTTACATCAGTTATTATAATGAAAATCTTTAAAAGAAAAAGAAAAAGAGGGTGACAGTGTAGGATTCTTCCTGAGCTTGTACAGCTATGAGACTCTCTCTCTCTCTCTATCACAGACAAACATATTTGCTCTTAAACTCGCATGTCAAGCTGTTGACACAGGTATTCCACCAGAAAGACACACACACACACACACACACACACACACAAACACACAAAAGACACCTTCAATATCCACAATGGTTTATTTTTGGCTTATTCAGGCCTCAAAGCTACAAGGACCTGTACAAAACAAAAACATACAAGAAAACTAGGATCAAAATCTAACCTGAATATATCCGTCAATCTGATTTGATGTGTACTACATCTACTGTAATTCCAGTCTTCATAAACGGGAAATTGTTGACGGCCGGGAGATGTCGCAAATTTGCAAGGGTAAGTCCTGAGTGTTGTATCCATAGTTTGCTTTGGCTCATGAGAAATCGTTATCTCGTCATATTTAACCACAACAGAAAACAATCACACACATGAAACATTCAGTGTTTTTGTCAGATTCACAGAGTTAACCTGAAAATGATCACTCGAGCAGAAGAAAAGAGGCATTTTGTTAACTGTCACCTGCCGGGTTGAAGGTGGATTTATTTTTCTGACATAGAAGTCCCTTAGCGCTGAGTCATGTCACTGAGAAGGCAAGAGTGACAGGAGAACATGCAACGATACCCTGTTCTACACAGGCCTGTCACCGCATAATTTTGATTTAGGAACCTTTGGGGCTTAGCATTGTTGTCTAAAGACACAGTCACTACTTTGCATTGAGTGAATATCTTTTCTGTGCACACAAATGATGCACACTGATTAACTAAGCAGAGAGAAACCAAGCATTTGAATGTGAAACTTGGCATCAGACGGGAATGACTGTTTTTTTTTTTATTAGAAAAAGACTGTGAAGAGTAAAATATGCTATGTTTGCTACTAATTACATATACTTACTACTTTTCACATACTTGAATGAATTAAAATGATTAAAAACATATATATATTTTGTTGTTATTATTAACTATATAAGCATGAACATAAATATTATAAAAAGTTGTCATGAATCCGCTCTTTCGGCTTTTCCTCTCCGGCGCCGTTCACGACCAGCGCGTGCATCATGCGCGCTCTGAGGCTATGTCCGCTGTCGGCACGTGCCCGGGGACTCGCACCGCACTCAGCACATCACGTGGGTGGAAATGGGTGTTCTGTGTAACATAAATAGACTTAGCTACCTGTGCACGCCAAAAGCGCGACGCATTACCGGTAGTCTGCATTTCCCCGCACTCTTGCCAAGCCTGAGTATTATCCGTGTTTGCTTTTCCTGTGCATAACCTTAGCCTCATTGTTTTGTTTCTCGTCTGTTCTACCTGCCTCTGATACTCTGTTTGCTCCTCGGTTGACCATTGCCTGTTTTTTGACTCTGTCTCTGCGTGCCGTTTTGTCTGTCCCTTCGCTTAGTTTCATAATAAGCGCATTTGGTTTTGTACTGCTGTCTCCTGCCTGCGAATGTGCCCGCCTAAACCCTACAACCCTGATAAAAGTAATTTCTTTTGCAAAGGGTAATTTAATCCACCATTAAAATAACAAGATAAGATGATTTGCAATATAATTTGCTATTCAATTTTTAACTTTACATGCACTAGTGCAACATCTAGATATTTTTAGGACTTTCCTACATGTATACTGCTTTAATCATTGTGCATCTTGCATTCAGAGCCCACATGATCCGTTGATGATTTCGTGTGAATTTGCATGACAACGGGTGATGTGGTTGGATTCTGCTTCGATATACAGTATTGGTTCATGTGATCTGAAAATCTTTTAGTTTTCATTTTATTCAGCTTTAAAGAATATCCCAACTTTTTTGGAATTTGGGTTGCATATACAGGTAGAATAGAATAGAATAGAATAGAATAGAATAGAATAGAATAGAATAGAATGCCTTTATTGTCATTATACATTTTTGCACATACAATGAGATGAAAAGCAGCTCCTTGTTCAGTGCAACATGACATATATATATAGAAAATAGGAAATATGAAATAAGAAAATATAAAAAATATGTATAAAGAATATGTATAAAGTGTCAGTGTTCTTACTGCACATGAATGTATATATAAAGTGTGAGAGTAGTTTTTATTGCACAGTGTCCAGTAGTCCTCAAGTTACGATGGAGATAAGTTCCGCCACACCCATTGTAAGTCGAAAATATCATATGTTGAACCACTGTGTTAGCACACTTAGCCTAGCTTAGGTATCTCAGCCTAGCTTAGCCCAGCCTTGCTTAGCCCAGCTTAGCCTAGCTTAGCCTAGCCTACCCAGGAATCTTTTTCTCTAGAAGACCACACATACTCACTGAAGACTTCATTTAAATCACATTCCTGTCAAAAGAGAGAGTTTGTCAGAGAGATCCGCTCCTGGTGGAGGCAGCAGCACTGTGTCTCTGAGCTCCGCCCAGCCGCGACACCCCGCTACACAAATACTGAGCTCCGGCTACAGACGGCCGCCGCTGAAAGTGTTCTGTTAATAATCACAAAAAACCCGCGGTAATGCACTGTACAGTACACAGATACACAAGGTAACTCCGTGAGTTGGGGGAAGGAGTGAAGTATTGCGTGAGGCGAGTGATCCGGGAATCATCCGCGCACTTCCAGGTGTCGGCCGTGTACTTCCGGGTGTCATCTGAACATCCATGTACATCATACACTGTTACACTGGCCTGCCTGCGATGCCTGCCCACGAATTTTAAATATTTTCTAAATATGTTACAATTTTTAGCAGATCAGAGTCGTCATCGTAACTTCGTAAAATCATAAGTCGGGTCATCGTAACTTGGGAAGCATCTGTATATTTATATTTCATTACTATGCATTCAAACACAGAGTACATGTTGTGTGTGTGAAGCTTATCTTTGTTAGCTTTATTTTGTTTTATTAGGTTGGTACTGCAGACTATAATTGATGGCGAACTTTCATTAGTACTTCTGAGCTCTACATCCTCAAACACTTGTTGGAGCACACATAGCATTTGTATCGGAACAAAAACAAGACTTTTAAACAAACATTCATTTCTTATAAATGAGATCCATTCTTCGGCAAGACTAAACCTGCTTCACTGAATAACCAGACAGTGTGATGTGAATCACTTTGCATGAACTGTATAAGGTTTTTCATGATAAGAAGGGTTTGTTAATGCCAAACTGAATTAGCAGAAGCTCCAGCATGTCACCACAGACAGGTTACATTAATAAGCCAGACTGGGTCTTAGTCTGATACATTTCTTACATGAGAATTCAGACAATAAAGATTTTTTTCTCTTTCAGGGGCACTGGGTTTCACACACATAAAACAAAAAAATCACAAAGTCTCAACAGCCATAATTACCCCTTTGTTCATACAGCCTCTGTCATCCCTGCACTAATTCTTTCACAAACACTTACACACAGAACAATAAGCAGGCTAATTTCACTGCTGATTAAGGAGTTCCAAGAGCTCTCAGCCTTAAACACGTCAACCGAATGCCCAAAAGGACGCATTAGTCCGATGCTGTTTACAGTTCAATCTTAGAAAAGCATGCCAGTATGTATTATCCTCCTCCACCTATCACTATGGTAGCACAACAAGGTAAAAGAAGAACATACGCAAAATGAGTTCACCCATACTTGATGAGCCACTAAACAAGGAAACTTTCACTTTTCCCTCCATAATTCTGAACACTTTTATTTCACATATATAACCCTGATTCCAAAATAGTTGGAGTGCAAAATGTAAAATGTGAATAAAGACAAAATTGTATTGATTTACCTATATTCAGTTGAATGCAATACAAAGATAAGACATATAAAGCTCAAACTGATAAACATTATAATTTTTTTCTATAAGTATCTAATCCTTCCTGTAGCATGTTCCAAAAAGGGGGGCTTTGGGCAACAAAAGACTGGACAAGTTGTGGGATGCGCAAAAAACACCTGTTTGGAACATTCCACAGGTTAACAGGTTCATTTGCAACAGGTTGAGAATATCATAATGGGATATGAAAGGGAGAAACAACTCAGTCATTCACATATTAAAGATGAGGCAAGGTTCCCACTTTGTGAAAAGCTGCATGTGCAAATAGTTCCACAGTAAAGAATGACATTTCCCAGTGTACAGTTGCAAGGAACTTAAGGATTTCACCAAGTACAATTCATAATATCATCAAAAGATTCAGAGAATTTGGAGACAACACTGACATGACTGCATAAAGGGCATTATTGCTTGGGCTCAGGAAAGCAGTTGTCAGTGAAACACTCCACTGCCGCATCAACAAATGCAAGTTAATACTCTACCGTGCAACGCGAAAGCCAAATCTTGACAACATTCAGATACCCACCAAATTTTCTGGGCCTCAGCTCATCTTGGACGGACTGATGAAAAGTGTGCTGTGGTGTAGCAAGTTCACATTTCGAATCGTTTCTTGGAAATCATGGACAATCATATCCTCTGGGGTACAAAGGAAAAGGACCATAGAGATATTTACCAGCACAAATTTCAAAAGCCAGAATCTGTAATGGTATAGAGGTACGTTAGTGCACATGGCATGGGTAACTTGCACATGTGTAAAGACACCATTAATGCTAAAATGTACGTGCAGGCTTTGGAGCAACATACGCTGCCATCGAGATAACATTTTTTTTCATATAATGCCAAGTCACATACAGTATGTGTTACGACAGCGTAGCTTTGTAGTTTAAAAGTGCATTTATTATACTGTCCTCCCTGCAGTCCAGACATGTGTGGCCAAGCCAAGCCAAGCCAAGCCAACTTTATTTATAAAGCACTTTTCTGTACAGCAACCACTGGCCAAAGTGCTGAACAAAGGAATAAAACAATTAAGATAAAATAAAACTAAAAGAAAATAAATAAATAAAGTGCGTGGCACACGACAAAGCACAAAATATGACAACGGAGACCAGGGCCTGATGAGCACATGTTTATAACTGTGTATAAAAGTCGTATATATCAAGCAAGAATGGGAATGAATTTCACTTTAAAAACTTCAACAGATAGCGTCCTCAGTTGCCAAATGCTCACTGAGTGTTGTTAATAGAAAAGGTGATATGACACTGTGGTAATCATGCCCCCATCCCAACTATTTTGGAATATGTTGCAAGCATCATTTTCAAAGTGTATATGTACAAAAAAGAATAATTTTACAAATAAGGTTTAAAAATATCTTGTCGTTGTATTGTGTTTAAATTACGTATTTGCAAATCATTCTATTTTTATTTCTCTTTTACACAGCGTCCCAATTTCTTTAGAATCAAGATTGTAATTGACAGAATGGTTTCCCTGTCAGTCACAGTACCTACATACAGTATAACATGACAGACAAAGTGAAGAAAGTATCTACAGTTGGTTAGTGCATAGTAGCTTACTATTGTTAGCTCTTTGGCCAATTCTAGCTTATATTTTGGATGTCTGGTGGTGTGAACTGTGGCAGCCTGTAATTTTTTGCTATGTGCCTGTTATGCTTTTGCTTCTAAGGTTTCTTTATCTTAGGTAAAGTTCTGTGTGCCTATTGACATGATACCATTTCTGAATGAATTGCTTACAAGCATTTCAGCTGAGTGTTTAATCGCAGCTCGTTCATTGTCAGCTTTTGTTATCCTTATAAACAGGCCAGAAGAAGAATCTGTATAATACAGAACTGTGCTTTCAAGTATTATTTGAATGCCCATCTCAGTGTTTGTGTCCTTACAGAATCAGATGTGTGATGCAAATACATATAATGTGTACAATAATTGGGATTGGTAAAGTAATTGGATTTAAGGTTTTACACAGTTACCAATAGTTTTGCTCAACCAAACAGAATGTCATTCAAACTGGCCTCGGTGAGTTTAATCCATTTTGATTTATGTGCATTTATATAAATGTCTTCTATTTTGTTAGCCTACGTAGAAAAGCAGTTTCTAAATACATACCATAATGGAGATCCAGAGAGTGATCATCTGGGCGTATGTACTGTAAGCTTCATTATCAAAGAGACAAGCAGTAACAAGCACGAGAGGTAGACATAATCACCCATAATCTCCTTACTGCACATACAAGCTTACACATCCTTTAAAAATACACAGTCTGTAATGGTGACTGGAGGAGAAACTGATGCCATCACCTTCTCGATGACTTGGAGAGGGGTGAACAAAGGGCTAACAGTCTATCTCAGCCCGGCTCACACAAGGTCAGACTCACTGTCTCCTTCACATTGGCCGTGTAGAATTAACTGCATGGTTTCCCATGCAGTACTGAAGCCTGTTACTTTCAGACCAGAGATAAGAACCTCGTTCTTGTTTTGTCGATACTAAGTTGGCTTTTCAGACCTGATGATGGTTTGAATTTTACTGAATGTACAGGTATGTTTGCATGTGTTAATAGTATCTCAATGGATCATGAATGATGAAAGCCTTATTATTAATATGCTCAATAAATTCACTGTATAATCCGTGCAAATAAATTAAGAAGTATTAAAACACTTGTGCATCTTGGATGGATGCCAGACAGTAGTAAAATACATGATAATGAATTTGTTATTTAATCATTTGAGGCATGATCTCCCTTATGCCAATCTTACTATAATAATAAAATTTGCTTAAAAATATCCCTATGAGACGTTCATTGAAAATAACATTTTAGTTACAGCAGGAAGATCAGATTGTATCCCGTGAAGCAGGCTCTACCTTCTTTTACCTTCCGGCCGTGAATTGCTAGTTTTCCAGCAGTTGTTTCTTCAGTATCTCTAAGCTTAGAATGCAGCTAGCTGGCTTGCTTTAAAACCGAAATAGGAAAAATGCATGATCGTGAGTGGCTCCTTCTGTTTCTCTCCATAGCAGCTGGGTGGCAATAAAATATGATTTAAAAAAAAAAAAAAGTAAGAGATGCATTTATTTGCCATTGATTGCCATCAAACCTGAAACGATCCCCCTGAAATTTGTTTGACACATCTGTTCAACAAGACTACCCGGGTGCCTGATCAATTTCTTATCATGTATAGACATCATCTTTCTCCATCTACCTCCTTTCAACTGATATAGAATGAAGGCTTGTCACTCCACCAAATTTCTTATACTGGCATTCTGTAGCTCATTCCAGCATGCACCTTGAATTCTGCTTTATTCTGGTCAACCATGCAATAAAGACCGAGTGTATGACTCCAGTCCTGTACTTGCTGGCATTAAAAAAATAAATTGCCGACCTGTTAGAAATGAACGAGCTCCATATTACCTGATGGCCCTGGCAACCGTTAAATTCTGCATCGCACTATACACTCAGGCTGGATACCCAATAGAGTTTGACCCCATCTTCATCATCCTGTACAACAACTCCTTGTTGTACAGATACACAAGTGGTGGTTTACAGTTGGTGAACTTCTTTTAGCTGTCCAGACATTGGTTGGTCTCTTGCTGTTTAGAAATTCCCACTGAAGAGATGTGTCTGCAACAAGCACCTAATGGAGCACTAACGCTACTTAAAAAGGTTGCTTTAGGTTGTTGGCACTTTACCCCTACCCTAAGTAAGCAAATAAACACTTCTGTAAGTAAGTCATAATGTCATACCGCTTGACGACGTGTCACAAATTAATGCTAACGCTCATCAACACCCAGGGATTTTCACACTTTGGACAAGACAAGCCAGAGTGCCATCGTTCTTTTGCTTTCTAGCAAGGAAAAACTCAATGTTTTCAGCGTCTTCCCACAAGTTTGTTGTAAAAATATCTTAAAACACTGCCAAAAAAAAATAAGAAGAAGAAGAAGAAGGAAAAAAAAAACAAAGTAATGATATAGGAGAGGTTCTTCCACTTGGCTAAAGAATAAATAAATAAATAAATAAATACATAAATAAATAAATAAACAAACAAACAAACAGAGAAAGGTCGGGTTATTAGTCTTTTGTGTTGTTCTAATGGAATAGATGGCTGTCTGCCAGGCTTCTTTGTTGCCTTAGGAGTACAGGTTAAGTAATGCTGCAGTTGGGATAATATCTCCCAGCAGTAGGAGAGAGGGAAGAAATGATGGCTCTGAGAAAATAGAGTTAAGGCATTAAGGATGTGAGGTGGATGTTAGCTAGACACCTTTTTGTGGAAGAGGTAAGGGCGATACCAGCTGTCTGATGTATTAGGGAAAAACTGTAGACAATGTACCATATATATATATATAGCCAATATTATTCACACATCACTGCTCGTTATTACTGTGGGTTTTTTTTATTCTGTAGTAAGTGTGGAACTAAGAGTAAATTAAATATCCCACACACATTTTATCCTCTAAATGAATGATTTATTCATCACTTGGGCAGTGTGTCTGTTAAATCTAGACATAAATGACAAATACTGCTAATGCTACCTGTACATAAACGTAAATATCCGGTGTGTTCCTAGTGAGTAATCAGAGTGCAATCTTGCTAATTTAATTTCTTGGTTTAATGAGAAGTTTTATACCTTACGTAGCTCATGACTTTTTTTTTTTCTTAGAGTAGAAAAATAAGGTTAATAAATGTGATATATATATACTGTAGACTTTCAGTGTGCATGTAGATGTTTATTATTTCCCGACAAAGAACCTTTTATTTATTAAGAGCAACGCGTGATACTTTCTTACCCAGTTGCATTTAATGTCAGGAACCATCTGTGAAACAGGTTCCTTCCTTTTGTCCCTTATAACAGCTATAAACATTTATTCCTCTCTTGAAGATAATAGTTGAAAATTGAATGACTGATTTTCCCAGAAAATCACAAACCCTTCTGTACTGAAGATTTTCCCATATGAGAAATCATAATTGGAAATTTTCATGCAAAATACCGAATAAATATGCCCATACTCAATTATTATATTATTAGTAATTAGGGTTGCACCGATACCGATACCAGTATTGGGTATCGGGCTGATACTTTGCTAAAATACTCGTACTCGTACTCGTCCATAAAGTGCCGATACCATGAACCGATACTCCTGTTTCACTGATCGCTTTACTAGGCAGGTGTGATTTGTTGTCCTACCTGACTTCAATCACTAGGGGGAGACAATGAG
>JAQMCW010000776.1:0-11007 GCA_030068335.1 Chrysichthys cranchii
TATATTTTTTTTTTTTCTTTTTCTTTAATGTCATAAATTTAAGATTTGACAGTTGCCTCACACTGCATGGTTCAGGTGGTCTGAATGTTACACGTTTGTACTTCTGTGTGAACTTGTCGAGGGAATGACTGAGAAGCAGACTGTGAAAATATGTGTGTATGTGTTTTGATGCAACATTACTTAAGTCATCGTAACGCAGCCCACGCCTGCCACTGCCATAAGCGGAAGGAATTTGCTCCATTTTCCGTGCATTTACTGAGCAAGTCATGGCAGGTGAGACTATGGCGTGTTCTTGAGTTTAATAAGTGACAGGTCTTAAAGAAAACCTGTTTGGGGGGTGCCAATAATTTTGAAGTCCCATTTTGAAATATTTATAGTGCAGAGTTAAGTTACAGACAATGATCGTGTGTGCGCATGGTCATTTTATGTAGCCTGAGTATCAGGAATATATGTGGATCGGTATAGTATTTGGAAATATGCAAATGTATGTGCACCCTTAAATTGCTGATGGCTTAAAACACTTCCAAAGCCTTGAGATGCATTACCTTGAGATGCATTATAGGGACATGATATACAAATAATGTAAACAATGCATCAGTCTTTTAAAGCCATATTCGACAACCAAGACCCCTCCTAATTCAATTCACTGCAATATTTATTTATAATCCCTGATAGATTGTCTGACTTTATGGAGATCAAGTTCTTGTCTGTATGGAGTTTTAATAGGTTGGCGATGTCCATATAGGCTCTTCCCACCCCCCAGAAACATCCTAGTATGCGGATTGGCTACGATAGATAGCCCCTAGTTTTGGATGAGTGAGTTTGAGTTTGAGTGTCTTGTGATGGTTCCTTCCAGGATGTAATTCTGCCAGTGTTTCTGAGATTCATCATGAAACTGAAGAAGATAAAGCATTTACACTCAGCTGCCACCTTAATAAGACCACAGATACAACCGCTCAGTCATGCAATTATCCAATCAGCCAATCATGTTGCAGCAGCACAAATGCTTAAAATCATTCAAGAACAGTTCAAGAAGTTTAGTTAATGTTCACATCAAACATCAGGATCTGACCGTGGCGTGGTGGTTGGTGCTAGTTTGAATGTTTCAGAACCTCTTGAACTCACTTTCGAGTTTACACTGAAAAAAAAAAAGTGCAGCAAAAACCAAAAACGTCAACTATTCCCTGATGGAGTGCAAAACTGCTGGTGACAGTTAAATTCCTAAAGTTATCGTGGCAATTGTAGGCCGAAGCCACACACTGTCTGCATTAATAGCAGTCCAAAGCCATATTCACAGTTTCTGAGTGTATCTTTATGGGTAAACTATGAGGCCAGAACTCCAACCAAAAGTGAGAGAGAGAGAGAAAGAGAGTGACAGAGAAAAACCGAGAGAGAGAGATATTGTTAGCTTTGCTCATTGCCACATAATGGTTAAAAACAGAGTATGCCATGTGCTGAAGTAGAAACTCTGACAAGACGAGCTCACAAAAAACGAGGGCAGCCTGGGACATAAAGCGCCACGCACTCCGCCCTCAACAAACACGAGGTTCACTTCGAGGTCTATCTGTTTTGCAGCAAACATAAAGAACTTCAAGCTCAATGAATACAAATGTGATTAAAAATAATAACAACACGTCTGCGCTGCTTGGGATGTCGGCAACTAATTACACTGAAATTAAATTTCAGACACACAGCTTACTCAATAAAGCCCAAGTCATTAATATATCTATTTAGATGTGTTGACACACAGCCTGGTTAAACCACAAGACCTTGGAGACTTGAGGCATTGCTGGAGATCACCCAAAATTGAACTTCCTAGGAAAACATAGACATGAGAGTAGACGTACAGTTGGCCAGAGAGATGAACAGCGGCAGGTCTGCGTATCAAATAGGTCCTGGATTTCAGCAAAAGTTCCTAATAATGTCACAATGTGCCAAAATAGCACAACTCATACACGTAACCGTGTGTGTTCAACCTTGTGAACGTTCCCATCGCCAGTGTGTGATTGTAAGGCTCTCTGAATGTGAGCTATGAATGCTAATAATGGCAGTAATGCTTGTGTGTTGCGTTCGTGAGCAGCCGGACCGACTCTCGCAGCTGCCGGGTGATGTAGATAAGATGTGTGCTGTCGGCATAAATTAGCCAGGAGGTGTGAATTGTGTGGATTAGTGATCTGCAGCCCCCTGTGGCTCAAACCCGACTGTCTTTGTGCTCGGGCAGTCAAACATACTGAGCTTCTAATGACTGGCCTGTCACATATGGGGCTTGAAGAAAGCATTAAAATTAGCCTGCTGTGTATCATTATTATTTTTTCTCCACCTGATCTCCTGAGAAATTCATACGAATTGGGAAGGATGCCAGTCACGTGGTTGGATTTTGTTCAGTTGCTTGTTTTTAAAGTTATAAGAAAGAGTAGGAAATGCTAACCCTAATCATGCATAAGGTATTTTTCACATTGTGAATTAATAAAAGTAAACTGATAAAAGAATGCATGATAAGTAGGGCTTAGAGCATATTATTTGATAGACTCGGGTTCGAGTCCACAGGGGGCTGCAGATCACTAATCCACACAATTCACGCCTCCCGGCTATAGGCATAATATCTTCTCATAATGATAGATTTTTAAAAATGTATAAATGTGCAAAGTGAGGACTAGTGATATAGCATGTGATAAACACATTATATAATAATCATGTTAGCGATTCATAAAGATTTTTTTTTATTATTTTATTTGAAAAACTGGTAGGCTTCTCTGGGACTGCCGTTAAAATGTGTTATAATGAATATATAATTCATAATCGATGGTAAATATTGCGATAAAGTGTAGTGCATTTTCATAAATAATTCTAATTATAATTCTGGTGAAAATGTGTTGAATATAATGAAATAATATGGCTAGTATTTCCTGTTATTAGATCACACTAAATCAAATCTATGATTATTAAATCCTTTTTCTTTCTTTCTTTCTTTCTTTCTTTCTTTCTTTCTTTCTTTCTCTCTTTCTTTCTTTCTTTCTTTCTTTCTTTCTTTCTTTGTACTGATTTCAGGTTTAAAATAGTCTTGTTCTATCGGCAGAAAATTTTCCAAGAAAATTTTAATAGCATTTATTTCTCAAAGAGAGAAAGAGAATAAGAAAATGTCCAACTTGAGATCATTTAAACTTTAAAGCATCCAAAACCAGTCTGAATAATTTGATCTATAATTTATAATAATCTCATGGGAAGAAATGCTAGATAAACCTGCTCATATTTAAGATAATTTCACTTGCTTCATGGCATTTACTGTTTAATTAAATACATTTGAATTTGCAGCACTTTCTGATCAGATGTGATTGAAAACGTGAACGCACTTTGCTTATATAACAGTAGTTTTATAACACTGAATTACAGAAGTATATTAAATGTAATAACATAGAGTTACATTTTTAGTGTGTGATGAAGTGTGTGTCCAGGCTGGCTTTAATTATCTGATGGCACACGCAGACAAAATCCGAGAGGAAAAAAAAGGACCTAATGGGAACCATCTGCGCCGGCTTGAGGGAATGACAGGAATCTGCTTGAAGAATGGAAACACGATGGGAATATTGAGCCAAAGAAGCAGGAATCGCTGGAATGTTCTAACACGCAGTGGTATAGGCATTGCTTCGGATGGAGGATTATTATTATTTTTATTATTATTATTATTACTATTGCGCGTCCTTTCGTCTGAGACAGTTAAATGTTGCGTAAGTGTCTGAGGTTGAGGCGAGGAGCCGGAGGTCAGGGTGTTAGAGAATGGCAGCGGCTTAAAAAAGAAGAAGAAGCAATAAAACTGTTATGGAAGGAGTTGATTTTGATTGTGGTTGTACTTATTTTTGCTTTAATGTGCATTTTTAAAAAGCTGCAGCACGCTGACCATGGTGTACTTTTCATGTTTTGTTTTTACGACTGATACATATTCACACAATAAACTCTGGGGGAAAATCCCCTTTAAGGCAATTTGATTGGTTCATAGGCGTTGTCTGACCTGCAAATCACATGTTTTTATTAATACATTCATTCTAATATGTTGCTGTTTCTATAGCACTAACTAATTCATAGGGACTTGAATTAATATGGTTTACTTGTCTCATACCTGGATTGAAAAAGGTGTACGTGTAGATGTGATGTTTTCTCTCTCGAGATTTATTATTTATTTGACCATTTATGGAAACGTCTCCAGTGTCAGTGCTTCCTAACAATCAGAGGTGTTGTAAATATTTTCACGATGACTGAAAAAGATCAAATGAAGGCACAAGGAAAAAATCCAGGTTAAGATGAAGTTTATTTCCCGTGCAAGAAAGAAACCGGATTCAACGGCATTACAGAGGAAGAAGATGGATCTAAATAACACACACAAGCGTTTGTACTAGCTTAACACTAACCAAAGTGTTACCGAGGCCAAGATAAGGAGAAGACCCAGAAGACACAGAAACTGCAAAAACAGAATCACTAAAACTCAGCACGAAATACAAATCTATGCAACCTCTGCGATTATGAATGAATACAGTTCAACCATGGATGCATTATGTACTGTACACAAATGCAAAGACACGTGGGGTTTATGAGTATATAAGCCAAAACCGTATGCCACATAGGTTTATCTGAGTGAACTATTACTATTAAACTGATCGTAAGGATTGAATCATGGCTCTTTATCGTAAAAGAAAATAGAAAGGAATGCAACTCCTTCCCCTTTGGATGAACCTAAAATCATCCACAAAAGCAAGCTTAAACTTTTTGAACTCCTAACTCTCATGCTGTGACCGCTGGCTTGCTGTAGCTTCAAAGTTTTTTTTTCTGACATCTTTAAGACAAAAGAGTTTGCAATTTTTTTTCAGTTGCTGAGCGATTTGTTTTTGTCTTATGAACTTCAAGACAGATAAACACTCAGGCTAATGTGGGAATGACTGTTTACAGCTGCTATAACGTACAAAAGACCAATTTATACTTCTGCGTCAAATCCACGCCGTAGGTCCAGTGTCGACGTTCACGTAAGATGAAGCGTTTATACTCGCGTGAAAGGTGCGCATCTCCTCTAGTAACTAAAGTAAGTAAGTAAGTAAGTAAAGTTTAGTTCTAAAGCGCTTTTCGCAGACAAGAAGTCACGAAGCGCTGTACACAATAGATAAATAGTAAAACCAAAGTACATAATAAAAAATAAACAAGACAAATAGCATACACTAATTAAAACAGTATGGAGAATTAACAATATAAAACAGAATAAAATAAAATAACCACATAAAATAAATAAAACACTAAAATCAATCACAAGACTGAATCAAAGGCCTGGGTGAATAAAACAGATTTCAACTGATTCCCCAGAGTCAGTTGAACGAATGTGAAGTGGAGGGCTGTTCCAAAGTCTCGGTGTGACAGACTGAAAGGCTCTGTCCCCCCTGGTCTTCAGTCTCGTACGAGGAACCGCTAACAGATTTAGAGCCTGGGACCGAAGAGAGTGTGTAGCTGTATGTTTAAAGAGCAGTTGGGACAGATAAATAGGAGCTTGTCCATTAAGCGTTCTGTGTGTAATTACCAGGGTTTTAAAACGAATCCTAAAATCTACTGGGAGCCAGTGGAAAGAATAGGAGGCCTGTCACAGGAAACACCTCAGAAATTCCTGATTTTATGCACAGAGAACGAGCACTGTTTCACCGTAGGCATAATAAACGGAACATAACATGGACGCGGTGTTGTTTTGAAACGAATCGAACTATAAATCGAGTGAATTCTCACTGAAATCATTTCCAAAGTCTTTTAACTCATCTGTATTCAGCAATACGAGCGGCTTGAAGCACTGCAGTGTACGTCGTGTTTGAACCCATTCGTTTCCATTCGAATTCGTTTCGTCTTCTGCCGCTTAACCCTGTTCAGGGTCGCGGGGGGGAAGCTGGCGCCAATCCCAGATGACATCGGGCAAGAGGCGGGACACACCCTGGGCGGGTCGCCAATCCAGCGCAGGGCGACACACAGAGACAGACAACCTATCACACCTATCACACCTAGGGCCAATTTAGAGTCGCCAATTAGCCTAATCCTCTTTATGCATGTCTTTGGACTGTGGGAGGAAACCAGAGTACCCGGAGGAAACCCACGCAAACACGGGGAGAACATGCAAACTCCACAAAGAAAGCCACCCGTGCCGAACCCGGGGCTCAAACCCAGGACCTTCTTGCTGTGAGGCAACCTGTGCTAACTACCCAGCCACCGTGCCGCCCACAGGATTAGGTGGGGAGATTAAAAGATTAGATTAGATTAGGGAGTTAGAAAACACATTATCGCACAATATTGTGAGAGGAAATTGCGGATTTTCACCAAAAAGAAGGAGCAGCCAGAAATAGGAAGGAGGAAACGTGATGCTGGCAAATGGGCCGATCATGGTTCTTGTGGTCTGCGTTCCGTGACACATAGGTACATTTTTGGAGAGGTGCACATCAGGGTGTGAGGTAGGGTACGCGGCTACACCGTACCTTACAGTGTAGATTCAACACAGTAGTATAAATTAGCCTCAGGTCATAACAGGAACTGACTTGTTTTCTGAATGATCCTGGTCTATGTGTAACTGTAAACGGGTAAAAAGTATGACATCTTTATTCCTTTAATTGATATAAAATTCTAACCCTGTACGAGGAATAAATCACTTGCATAATCAATTTCCAGATGTTAGCAGTTAGCAATGTCTCTCACTGTATCACACCAACCAGTCATTGACTATTTTCCTCTCTTAGCACTGGCCCGTCATGCTTTAGTCCTTATTTAATTTCTCCTTTTATCTTTGACGCGCAGACAGAGAAAATCTGACACCTGGAGAGATTTTCCCCTAAATGAAACGTGAGAGTTTATAGTGTTTTAATGACTCACTTTCAGTCTAAATTCCAGCCTGAGATTTATAGCTCTGTTTAGTTGATTGCATCAAATTACCTTAACCACAATACGCTTCGAATTTTTATGTATTTTTTATGCAATTAAACGAATATTCCAACACTCCAGTTCAACTCTCCAGGCACGATCGAGTGCCTCAGACCACACCGTAAAAGGATTTGAGGAGAATTCAATGCAGGGGTATGAAAATGCACGGTGTGAAATCCAACAAAATCACCCTCGCTCGCTGGAATTCCTGTGAAGTTGTGTGTGTGCAATGAGGTGGGAATTTACAGCATTAATCTGAGCATTGAAAGAAGGCTTTTTTTCCCCTCGTATGAAAAACACCAACCACAGAAACAACAAATAATTATAACAAAGTAAAATAATTGCACTGAATGGTAGGTCGTCTGAGATGTTTGAGAAATCCCGTGTAGCTTCACAGAGGTGGAAAAACATTCCTTTGTTTGCAGGCTGGATTTGAGAGTGGCTTTTCTCCGAAACGTGGCGCGAAAAGAAACAAGTAGTGGCATTGATCCATACCTTATCGAGGAATGTAAGCATGTTTACTCATAGCAAGATGAGCTGTGCTGGAGGTGGTGCCATTATTGATGGTGTGTGTGTGTGTGTGTGTGTGTGTGTGTGTGTGTGTTGGTGACATAACATGCTATGAACACTACTTACAGTGCATCATATTAACAATCCATTATACAAAATCCACATAGCTCTAAAGTGAATTCATATTCATCACAATAAGTATAATGCCTCATATATGAATGGATTATAACATGAGACATGCATTAATACTTCATATATCTTTCATAAAAAGTGTTTCAGAAAACCTCATCTCATACAGTTCCAGTCTCTGAAATAAAATGTAACTTTAGTGGAAGGGTGTATAGAGAGAATTGGGCCTTTATAGCACATTCATAAGTATGGATTAAGGATTAAGTAGTAACACTTTCTATTAAGGACCTAGGGATACTGTATATTTGTAGTATGTTATTTTAAAAAAAGTGCGCTAACGATTCTTGTGTATTTTTATGTCTAGCTAGGTTTTTAAGCTTTTTGAAGTAAGGCTAATGTGTACTTTTATTGCGCCATTCTCATATTCACTAGATTTCTTCCTGACCTACTTCCAATCCAGCATCCTGCCTAAAAAAATCCTTGTTGCACTTCTCAGACTGATTGTCTGCCTTATTGCATGTTTGGGTGAAGGATATGATAAGATATGTTAAGATTTCCCAACATGCATGGCAGCTCCGGTCCTGGCTATGGCACGCACGCCTTGTTTGGCAGCTTCATTTGGCAGGAACTCTTGCCCCCTGGCTCAATCCTGAGATTGTCACTCAACCTGTTACTCAGTACATCATGGCACGTAGCCTGATTCCTATCAATTACACAACACGGATATGGATTGGTGCTGATGTTTTTAGTTTTACTGTTGGAAAATCTCCAATGTACCAATGAACTGGTCTCAGGACCTACATTTAGCCTGTGAAAGTAAGAGTTTTGTTATGTCTCATGCACGTCATGGCCTGAATACTTTCATAAGGCATTATAAACAATTACAATTATTTATGAAAAGGCAGTGTAATTTATGGTGCTGTTTATGAGGAATTTATAAAATATTAACACAATGTAGTGCTATTAGCTGTGTTTATAACACGTCACAATGTCAATATCAAAGACATAAATTTCGCTCCAGTTTATTAGCGAATTATGTCTTGTAACAGACAGGCTGACAAGTTCTTGATAAAGTTCTTGACAAGACTTGGTGAAACTTGTTGTATGATTTCCTCATCCTCTTTCTGGTATAATTGATTTACTGAACAACTAAAATGAAATCTGTTCTCATAATGCCCTACATTAAGGTGTTCATTTCTTTGGTAATGGTGTTATAATGCGTTATGAGCAAGAGGATGACAATGTAACCTATTCGCTATATACACAAACCTCCCTACATTGGCTATGTAAATATAAAGGCATCAAAGTTTATAAAAAGCTATTAAAAAATGACCACATGCACAAATAAAGAACAATTCGAAGATATAATGATTAAAACCAAGTCAAACAGATGCAGTGTAATCCATTTTATTAATCCAAGAAATAATCAAGGAACACCCAAATAGGAAATTAAAAGTTTTAATTCCTCGTGTGTTCATTTTAACACATTCCTCATACAGATTTAATAATATAATCATGGGGGGTGTGCTTTTGCACTTCTAAGCACTGCAGTGGTACGATGACAGGATTTGCTGGACTCTGGACTTTTCCACCAAGTGCTGAGATATCCCACGTAAAATAAACAAACCCAGCAGTGTTGTATCATGGCTGACCCTGCACTCTGACTCCTAATAACCTCCTATATAAAAAGACTAGAATGTTTCACTGTGCTGTATTTGTACATGCGAGGATAAAAGCTTGTCTTTCTTTCTTTCTTTCTTTCTTTCTTTCATGTTGTCTGTCCTTTCGCGTAATGTGTACTCTGATTGGACAGGGTGTACTCAGACTATTTAATTCTAGTTCCTCCTCTGAAGATGATTAGAAAAATAGATGCTTGAGGTAAGTGTGTAATCTTTCATGTTCATGCATCTGAGTGACAGACTGTCTGGGATGAAGGGTAATCCAGGCAGACTACAACATATAATTCTGCGGATCTGTAATCGGTTTCACACGAGTCGAAAATGATCAGCCTTCAAGGTGTTTGTTTAAACAGATATGAAGATGGTGCTGAAAATGAAACCATACTTTGGTATTCGGTTCAGACGGTTGAAGTTTTGTACAATATGGAAGCTATTAAAAAAAAAAAAAAAAAGAACAAAACTTACACTGGAGATCAAAATTAGAGAACAACCTACAATTTCCTATCTATTAATGCTGACCATGCTGTCAAAAGTCCAAGAGAGTGGGGGCAGTAGGAGGAGACAAGATGTGAAAAGTGCCCACTCAGGCACACAAGTCCAACTCACACCTCCCCTTCTGTGTGGCATTGTAGAGCTGGATAGCCTGCGGGACAAAAGGACTTTCGCAGCCTGTCTGTCGAGCATGTCAAAGATAGCAGCCTGCTACTGAACATGCTTCTCTGTTTGGAGAATGTGCTGTGGAGGGGGAGTTTGTCATGGGCTATTATTTACAGGAGCCTGTTCAGGGTCCTCTTTTCAGCTACTGTTGTCAGTGACTCCAACTCGGTGCCAACCACAAAGCCAGCCTTTCTCACCAGCCTATCCAGTCGACCAGCATCCTTCTTCCTAGTGTTGCCACCCCAGTACACTATAGCAAAGAATAGGACAATGGCCATGACAGACTGGTCAAACATCAGTAGAAGTTCACTGTAGATGTTAAAGGACCTCAGTCTCCTCAGGAAATAGAGCCTTCCCTGCCCCTTCTTATAAAGTGCATCAGTATTAGCAGACCAGACCAATTTATTGTCAAGATGTAGGCCCAGGTATTTATATGTATTGACAATCTCCAGGTTCACCCACTCAATGGAGACACGTAGCTCTGCGGGGGTGGGGGGTGGCGGTTAGCCCTCCTGAAGTCCACTACCATTTTTTTCGTTTTGGTGGTGTTCAGTTGCAGGTGGTTCATCATGCACCATCCCACAAAGTCCTCCACCAGGCTCCTGTACTCCCCCTCCTGTCCATCCTTAATACACCCCACGATGGCAGTGTCGTCAGAGAACGTCTGCATGTGGCATGATGCAGAGTTGTATCTAAAGTCAGCAGTGTATAGGGTGAACAGCACAGGTGAGAGAACAGTCCCCTGGGGCGCACCAGTGCTGCTGACCACAGTCTCAGAAGTGAGGTCTCCCAGCCTAGCAATCTGTGGTGTATTTGTAAGGTAGTCTGAAATCCAGGTCACCAGGTGTGAATCAGCTCTCATATGCAGTAGTTTGTCTCTCTGCAGGAGGGGCTGGATGGTATTGAAAGCGCTGGAAAAATAAAAAAAACATAATTCTCACTGCACTGCTTCCTTTGTCCAAGTGAGAGTACGCCCTGTGTAGCATGTAGAGAGTGGCATCCTCCATGCCCACGTTCTCCTGATAAGCTGTGACGCGGACGCAAGTCAGGCCGGGCGCGACACGCTCCAGATCCCCGGAGTACTGAGCCGGGCTTTTAGGTTCAC
>JAQMCW010000812.1:0-11004 GCA_030068335.1 Chrysichthys cranchii
ATTTTATTTCGATTTAATATTCTTTTAATATGTTTGAATTAACATTTTAAAAATATTTTTTATATTCCAGAGTCCCGCGAAATAAAAAAAAAATCCTGCGAGTCAAAATTTGAAAAACCACGATGCACTGAACCCGCGATAGGTGAACCGCGGTATTGCGGGGGTTCACTGTATTTCTCAATGCACTGGACCCTGATGGGTAAGTGTCATATAAGACAAAAAAAAAAAAAAAGTAAAACAAAATCGTGTACATGAGCTTCATATTGACACCTTTGTTGTGAATATATAGTTAGTTAGATATGTAAGTTAGATCTAAATAGTTCTGAAAGCTCTTTACATATGAATTGATGATTGTCTGATAGCTTTGTTACTGCACTGTAAAAAATGACCGTAGATTTTTACGGAAATTTACCGGCAGCTTGGGTTGCCAGTAAACAACTGTAAAATGTACAGTAAACTGTAAACCATATTTACGGTAAAATACTGTAAAATCTTCCATAGTTTAAAGTGACACATTGCATTTTCTCAATGCAAGATACAAATGAGCTGAAGAGTCTTATTCAAGGACCCGATCAAAGTAGCCTGACAGTGCTGCGATTTGAACACATGACCAGTTTACCTGCAGCGCAATACCTTAACCACTGAGCCCCCACAACTAGCTTAAGCCCCTGGCACTGATACAACACCATCTCTCAGTGGAGTTAAGTCAGCATTAGAAGTAGCTGAATCAGTGCAAGCTTGTTATTGGAGTGGCACAATGCTTAAGGTGTTGCATACAGTTCAGAAGGTAGATCTTTTAATCCCAGAACTAGCATGGTTGGGCAAAACCTTTAACCTTCGACTCAACTGTATCCTGCATCAGCTAAGTGAGAGCTGTGCTGACTTATGGGTTGTTTATTTCTAACATTATGTTATTACAGTACTTTATTATAAATATGTTTTACAGTTGTTTACTGTAAATTTTACAGCACTTTATTGGCAACCCAAGCTGCCGGTAAATTACCATAAAAGCCTACGGTAACTTTTGACAGTGTGTGTTTTAAATATCTCTACCTTACTTTTTAGATTTGCTGTCACCTATACTCTCGACTTTTTACATTCTAATCCATTGTCCAACACTACATCACTCCATTTCTCTATAATAATCTATTAACCTGCTGGGAAAAAAAAAATTCTACTTTAATCTGACCATCCCCCAGCTCAGGAGACCATATTTGCAAGCTGTAAATTATTAAATTGTGAAGTAAATTATTTTCCAGCTTCCTTATTTCTTGACCTAACTGATCAGCAATCGATTAAGATTTCTTCTTGCCTTACTCCTGTGTTATTTTTTTTTAAATTACCTGTCTAAAATGTAGCATTAATAGCTGCAGTTCAGAAAATGTGTCCTTTCTACCCGTACTTACCATCTGCCAAGCACGCGCTACCGATTTGAGATGTTCTGCCCATGTTTTGAAAACTGGTAGATGGATCTTCAGCAGGGAATGTGACCTTAGCATTAAATGCTAAAGCTAGCTTCAGGTAATTAATCTAAATTCCTGTCAAATTTAATCTTTAACAAGTGACAGCAAGAATACTATCACTGTAATCTGTGTTATTATATATTTTATCACCCGTCCTGGCATAATGAGTCAGAATGAGGAAATTTTCAAAAGTGAGTTATTGTTACGTCCGCACTGTCCACCTAAAGACCTTCAAAATGAGGCCTGGTCTGTTGAAATCGGCCAAAAAATGACCGAGTTACATCCAACTGAAGTCGACTACGTCTAATGGGTTTGGAAACTCACTTTCCATCGGTTCATAAAAGCGTCATCGGGAATTCCATGTGTATTTTCAGAAAGTAGAGGAATGATACCAAACATGGGTAGGGGGATTCCCTCTTCTCGCTGCAAGCGCGCGGTGAAAAACACGGATTTATCATGGAATATTACGAGAACTAATTAATGAAGACGTACGAATGAACATTATGAACAAAACCTTAAAACAAAAGTAGTTTGGGATGTTTTCTTGCTGTTTTGTCATGGGTATCAATAAATGAGGGCTAAATGAATAAATCTTATTTCGACCGAAACCATGTTTTGCCTCTTAGCTCATAATTAGCCTATGCGCATTCCAACTCATTTTGCCAGCATGGGTCACATATTTTTTACACTTCATCAGGTGGGTTTGTATTGTAACTGCTAGCTATTAGCATTCAACTAGTTTCTGTCATTAGACGTATTAGCATGCTAGCTAACATGTAAGAGATTAGGAATAAAGCTTTTTCAAAGAATTTCCCATCTTCCTTGGGTTTGTGCTAATAGAGGCACAAATTTACAAAAAAAACAAACAAACAAAAAAAACCACCTGCGATCTGAAACAGAGGTCTTTTTCTTTTGTGAACTTTCTTGCACTTGAAAGAATGTCCTTTAACTTGAATGAATAATTTGACACATCTCAACTCTAATCAGATTAATTCTTTTTGATGAGTAATTACACTTTTACTTGAATAAAGACCCTGGGTGTTTTTACTACATATGGTGAATTTTAAACCTTTACCAGTCCCAGTGAGTGCCAAAGTGCTTTTCTGGTTCAATTTATCATACGCAGTCATGCCGTAGCCATGATACAAGCTGAACTGAAGTTGCTAGATTCATCTCCAACTGACGGCTGTATAGGATCAGAATCCTTGCCATTGCGTCTGGTGTTGTGTCAGACGCATTAATCCTGTGAGCTGGTGTGTTTGCGTGTCAGTGTTGGCAGATTCCAGTCGCACACAGCTGGGTGTGTTTGCTGGGCCAGCTGATCCCTGGGCTTCTTGACAGCTCCTCACACTGATGCTGCTGCATCAGACACGTGCATGAGCCGGGCTGACGCCTATTCAGACACACCAAGTGACATATGCTGCTCGCAACCGAAAAGCTAAAATAGGTTCTAGATTACAAGGTGCATATTCACAGGTTCACACTTCACTGGTTTACACTGTGCCCTGGTGTGACCACGAACAGCACAAGAGCACTATGCACATGCAGTATCATCATGGAAGAAAGAGCTGGATATAAGGTGCAAAGATGCATGGGGGTGATGGGATCATATTTAATGAGCGCCTCGTGGCATGGGGGGGCTTGATGAATAATATTAATTGTTTAGTTTTAAGCAAAGCACTAAAGTCCTTCTCCAGTACAGCCGCAGGTCTCATCTCTCTGCTGATTGGCAGTGGAACAGTCAGAGCGGATACACATCTGAACACAGCGGTGGGGCAAAGCAGCAGTGCCAGACCTGAGACTGTTTCTCTTTCTCTCTCACTCCTGTCCTATTTCCCAGCATTCAGCCTCCTCAAAAGGAAACAAGTCTGCACCAGCTGCTCCCTCAGAGGCACAACCACAATGACACAGAATGACAATTATCAAGCAAGAAAAATATTTGATATGATGCAGTTAGTCATACTGAATTGTCTAAGGGTTGGAAGGGAGGCATATAAGAGGCTGGCAGACACAGAGTCAGGTTTCCATACATCAGTAAAGCAATGGCAAACAAAGCTTATAGATTTACCATTAAAACTATTATTTTCAAAGATTAAAAACATCACTTAATTTTACCTTCAATATAAAAGTTTATATTAAATATCTTCAACTCCTAGAAATAGTCTAAAGGGTTCATTTAAACTAACTAAGGGTTATTCAGTAGGTTCACATTTATTTTCCTCATTCTCCTAACTACACACACACACATATATACTGTATATGCACATTACTATTTCTGTTTTACTGACTATGCTGCTTTACATGATCATAATCTTGAATTACTTTTGAGATAAACAAGTGTTAAAAGCAGGGTGAGAGCTAATCATTATACACAGCAACATAACTGTTATGTAATAGCTTTTTAGTTATAATTCTTAAATTATAATGCCTAATTATTTAAAGCAGCAATGTAATTCATTTGTCATTCATTCAGCTTTCCTTCATTGTTAAGCAACACGCGTGTTCCCCAAAACAAAAAGTGTACAAGAAGTGTACTCACCATCATATCAGCAAGCACAAAATATGCAATAATTTTGATGTACACACATATATTATAATGTGAAGTACTTTAAAAGAGTTGAGTAGGAATTTTATTTTAAACTTACACAATCTGGTAAATAAATTATTAATGCAGATGTTTAATAAAATTAAAAAAAAATCAATCAAAATCAAATTAGAATTAATTAGACCACATGTGTCAAACTCAAGGCCCGTGGACCACATCTGGCCCGGCGTCCAATTATATCCGGCCCGCGAGAACATTTTATATATCTCTCTCTCTCTCTTTTTGTTTTTTAATGGCCCAGCGATATGACGCGCCGATAACCCACAAACTACAAATCCCATAATGCAACGCAGCAGCTGCCTTACCGAACGACAGGCTACCTGCAATCATTCCCGCTCCAATTACGTCAAATCAATCAAGCGTCTGTTGATGTATATAACCCTAATTTCAAGTCAAAGCTAGCCCCTAACAATGGGCAAGAGAAAAGCTGATTCTGAAAACCGAGCCTTTCAAAACCGGTGGGCGGCTGAGCATACGCTTACTGACATCGCCGGTAAACCATGTGTCTTACCTTACCCCAAACATAAACCAACTCGATGCCAAGAAAAGATGCCAAGCATCCAGCTCTGACACAATGGCCTAGAAAATTTGATTTGTTATTATTTTATCTTTTACCCAAATGCACAATTTCTATTTATATTTTCAGGTTTTTTTGTAGCATGTTCATATTTTGAATTTGTATCATTTTGACAGGAGATATTTTCATTTAAGTCATTTCAAATTTAAGTTTATTTATTTTGGAATAATATCGTATCCTGTCTGTTTTGATTCATATTTATCTTCAAAAAACCTTTAGTTTTAGTCTGCTCAATAAATGTTTATCCTGTTTGGCCTGTGACCCAAAGTGTGCTTTGAGCTTTGGCCCCCTGTGCCATTGAGTTTCACACCCCTGAATTAGATATTAAAAAGTCAGAATATGACCATCAAAGTTGCTATTTTTAGATAAATATTCGCAATGATCAGATTTTATTAGAATAAAATAAAACTTTAAAAAAACATACAAGTGTCCTGACAGTAGCTCATGCTAGAGAGAGGTGGATAAGTAAGAGGGTCCCTGGTTCCAGACTGCAGTATGGCTGCTATATACAGTATATATATGGAATAAAAAGAGACAAAAATAATTTAATATATTAGACCTGCGGCTTTTTTACTTTCTTGGGCCATTCATTTAAATTGTGTTCACATGTTGCTGTAGTTGAAAATATAACCTAAATCTATTAGGTCTGCTCTCTGTATGTCAAAGGTTAAAGACTGTTACGAAGAACGAAGGATATCAAAAGAGATGACAAAGAAATATTTAAAGCACATTAATAATGATAAATCACGTTCTTTAGTACTCAGAAGGACATCTCATCACACGGGATACAAGCCCATGTCTATATATATCCATGATGGTGTATCCTGTTGCACTCTTCTATACCACTGCACCACTAACACACTGCCATCACAGCTGTCGGGGTAAAAACACTGGACAAAATAATGCATAGCTCGAACTATATTAGTCCTATGTTAGCTCAAACTTTGCTGGTGAAAACCAAGGTGGTTCAAACTACTATGGTTTTACTGCTAACAGTTTTGGGAAACAGTGGTAGTGTAACCTGATGTTGGTGAGTTTGACAACTGTAGTACCACGTTAGTTCAATGCTAACCTCCATCATTGTCCGGGAAACACACCCAAGATTAGTTGCTCATTAACAGAGAGGGTTGAGGTGTAATTTCAGTTGCATGTACCGGGTCCTGAAAAGCACAATACATAAATTAATAAATAAATCAGTAAAAATAATGGCACTGAGACTATAAATCTTTATATGTTGCATCAGTGCATAATAACACTGGAAAACAAAAGTGAAGAAGCATCTCAGTCTACTTCTTCACCTTAAAGCCCCAAACAGGAAGTGCCTAATCACCAGCATGCCCACATGACTAGTGCTGAGTTTGCTAAGGCAAATAGTGTATGCTTTAGAGGGTGTGGTTTCATTTGAAAGCTAAAAATGACCTTCCACTGCAGCAATGACTTGTTCATTTCAACTGTCAACAAAAAGGCAGAAGCAAGCATGTCATGCTGAATTGCGATAGTCTGTAATGAAGATTAATGCCAACACATTCTTGAGCATGTAGAAAATAGTCCAGACTCCACAAATGAATAAAAACAACATGCTTGAACAGGCATTTTAAAAATGTTTCATGTTTTGTGCATTTGCCTCTGGGTTCTTAAGCTTTTTTTTTTGCCTTAAGTTCATTCTTGTCTATATCTATATACGCATGTGAAACCATATCATAATATTATTATAGTAAAGCATGCAGTCCACCCTACGCTTCCTGCCATATTCCTGTCCTAGAATTTTACAAACTTATTATTGGCCACAGTCCTTCTATGTACACTTTATCTGTTTTTATGCTTCCCATCAGAATATATACAGTACCTAACTGCAAAAAAGAGCATGGGCTTATCTTACCCAACACAAGCCAACATGCAACAGTTGGGAATGAAGACTGGTGAAAACTGGTGCATATTAAATTGCATTTCTAAAGGAAGTGACAGGGGGGAAAATTGCCAAAAATCAAATTCAGAATCTTTCTTGAAAGCAGATGTTTTAATTAACTTGCTTAGAAGAGACCATTGTGCGTGTCTCTTCTCTGCAACAGCCCTTGGTTTGTGTTGTAAACACAATTCTAGATGAAGCCTATCGGTGATGGAACTCAAAATATGTTGCTTATGTTTAATGATGGTGACTGGCTGCTTGTGTGGTGTGGTAAAGGTTGGATAGCAAGCCACGCACCAACCCACGCATGAAGACGTTGGCCTTAATACTACTGAACAGAATGCTGTAGAAATACCTTAATCAGCCGATCACTACTGGGACATTAAAAAAAAAATGACAGCTTACGTGCTGTGTTGGCTAATCCATGATAACCTGCAATGCTGATACTTCTACAACTAAGCATCCTGCTATCAGCAAGAAAGTTCTGCAAATGCAGCATTGAGACTAAATGAAGATATCCCAGATATTTCCACGCAAATTCTGAATCATCCCATAGTACGCTATGGCCCGACACGAGATCTGGATTAAATCCCAATAGATGCATCCTTCCAATACACATTGTGCATTTTCCATCTGTAGAACGGCACAACAGTACACTTTATTTTTATTATGACAACTAACACCCAAATGCGTCTGTGAAACAAGAGGGAGGGGACTTATTTATTACAGTATGATTTGCTTAAAAATTTGAAAAGACAGTGGGACAGTGGATGAACATTTGCATATTTGTGTTTACTCTGTTTAACCATAGGTATCGCTATTGTCCAAATATATTCTGGATTTATGAGCTTACATAAAGCATAATCCAAAAGCAACAGTGTGCCTGAGCTGTGTTTTAAATCCATCCATCCACCCATCTTCAGAAAATACCAGATCATGTTCAGGCTCACAGTGGACTGGACACCAGTCAATTCTAATGCACCATGCACACATTCCCACTCACTCATTTACACATCAAGGCAGTTAGTAGCCAATCCACCAACTCATGAAGAAAACCCACACAGACACAGGAAGAACATCCACAGAAACTGCGCAACAGACTGTAACCTGAGCTCAGGGTTGAACCAGGAACCTCGGAGCTGTGAGGTGGAAGCACGAACCTGTGCACCACACATAAAGCTCTTTTGGATGGAAACACTGTGAATGCACTGTGAACGTGTGTGTGAAACACTTCAGAAACACGTCTGCTGTTTGACAGAATGACTGACTCCAAATGAAACATTAAGAGTAGGTATGTACTTAATGAAGCCATATGAAATCCTTTCCATATGATTTCCTCTTTACTGCCACTGTAAAGAAGACTTCTCATGTGTGAAAAGGAATCAGTCAGGCTTTTGTCATTATTATTATTATTATTATTATTATTATTATTATTATTATTATTATCATTATTATTATTATCAAACAAAAATAAAAATAATAACCTGACTTGAGACCATAAAGAGATTGGACAAGAGATGTGTTAGTAATAATATGTTCAACAACATAATAGCCTTCATTATTAAACCACTTCATGGCTTACAAAAATGCCAAAGTCGAGTTTTACAAGTCTGTCCAAGGTCGGGACTAAAACTGCTATGCTATAAGTACCACGCTGTGATGAGAAGATGAGGTCAAGAAACCTGCCCTTTCATTTTGAAATCCCAACAATATCCTGACCTTCACCGTGACAGGAGAACTCTTCTAATATCAATTATAATGCAACTCTTCCGACATAACCTTACCATAGTTCCAAGTTGTATACGACATCTGGGGGGAAAAGAATGTATTAGGAAAGGTTCAGCCTCCGTATTTACTAAATTTGGCCCTTTCTAGTGAAAGCACTCAATCTGTAGGAAATCAGAGCTCCAAAGATTACATATGGAATATCAGTTACAATCTCCCTGACAGTGGGAGACACTCTCTGTGCTCAGAAACAAACCAGCAGAGCCTGACTGTCCATTCTGATCCTTTCCTAAGTTCACTCTCGTGCAGCATGCCCTCCTCAGATCTCAGGAAGGTAAGAAATGCACCGGGAGCATGTAGAGGGAATGAATTAATGACGTTCATGAATAACTTTAAATGAACACTTGATGAGCGCTGTACCGAGGACAGCATTCAATGAAACGGGGAGCTGGGGATCTATGAGAATTAACTGGCCAAAAAAGGAAATCAGTGTGGACTTGTTAACATAAAACCTACTCCCTTTATTCCATTATCGCCAACAGCGCTAAGCTAGTTTACTTAGCAGGTAGTGTACGTTCTGTGTATTTGGTTTTTTTAAGAAAAAGTGCAGACATACGTTTGCACATGGCAACCTTTTTCCTCAGGTTTTCTCCCTAATCTTGGGGGTTTTTCACATCTTCCAGGCAGCTCTTTCCTGTCATACAACAGCTACCAACCAGAAAGGCTGAAGGCTAACACATGCTTCCTCAGAGACACATGAAGCCATTAAGCATCACATCTTTTTGAAGTGCTGCTCATGTAGTGTCACAGCTTAGCATAACACACACTCTTCCACATGCATGATGTCACACATACCCACAATATGTCGTTTCTCCCAACCAGTGAGCACAGCCAGTTTTGTTCTTTTGGACTCCCGGTCATGGATAGCTGTGGCATGTTTGGCATTCCAACGCACAATCTCCGACGGGGGAACGATTTTCTGCTTTGCCACTTGGGAGCCCATGCATGTTGTGCTCTGTTTTCTCATCTCTGACTATGTCTCTGTTTGGAGTAATGAGTTCGAGTGCACCTTCTATAGTATCTCAGACGCCATCACACTGGAGCAACAGACAGCTTATCACCTTTCACTAACGTCTGGTCAGAAGTTCTTGCATCGCTTCAAGACAAGACTGCAGTCAGCACAGCTGATCATAAACATTTAGCTGTGAACAATCATTCAACTCTCAGCTTACTATTTCTGTTATTCATCTACTACAAGTAAGGATATTTATGAAAGCAAGAAATGGACTCACTGAGGCTACAGATCCAGCATTATGTCACCCTTTTGCTTGACCAGTACATGCTGAATCTGGAGCTGATCCCAGGAAACCTGGGTGCGAGTCCATAGCAGGGCACCATGCAAACACATACCACACACACACACACACACACAATTACACACTCGTTCACACCTAGGTGAAAATTAGTGTAGCCAACCCACCCACTGGCATGTTTTTGTGGTGGGGGGAGAAACAAACATGTCCACAGTGAGAAAATGCAAAGCTTTGCACAACCAGGGACCCTGGAGCAATGAGAAGGAAGCTCTGACCTGTGTACCACCATGCCACAATACAGTGAAAATGCTAAAAACAAACAAACAAACAAATAAATAAATAAATTCAAAAGCCCAAAATTTAGCTCTTATGACAAATACAAGGTCATCCTAGTCTCTAAACATCAAAAAAAACAAACTAAAGCATTCGACTCAATCTAAAGGAGAATATACAACTTTTATACCACATGAAACTGTCAAATATTTCACCTGGTTGCAAAAACGTAACGTTTCGGAAAAGGGTGCAGGAGAGGAGCATGTAGGCCAGATCCTGCTTCACAGGAAAAGCAGGGCAATGTCACATGTCTCATCAAAGCACCAGACAAACAGAACAGAGTGCAAACTCCATATTGAGAGGGTCGGGTGTGGCACCATGAACACACCCATTGTGAACACAAACACACACACTTGGTGCTCTGTGATGGGGGGAAAGGAAGATGCATGCCCATATACACTAACAGGAGGTATAGCAGGTTCAGCAAACACATCATTTCCTAAGCAGACGTGTTTGTTCCTCATCAACATGCTGCCTGAGGCATGGGGCTGCTGCAAGACACCGTGGGGGCAAATCTGAACTGGAAAGAGAGCATGATAAACTGTCAGCCCTCATCATTCCTGACAGGGTTAACTCACTGCCACTTAGTGTAGTCAAGACCTATGTGCACCTGCAGCAAATGAACAAGGAACACAAAAAAAACATGTACAAACACTGTTCTGTCAGAGGTTTACAACTATAACCATATAAAAAAAAATTGCTATTGCCAAAACATGTTATAACTTCCTGAAACATGCTTAATTTATCAGTGATGTTCCTCTAGCACTTTACGATACATTAAGACATCACAAGTGCACCTTTATAATGCACATATCCATCCAAACACTACATAGACTGTAACGTTTTACAAGATGCTATTCATTGAAGGGACATACATCAATCAATAGTATCAGTCCATTTCACATGCCACTGTTAGATTTGGTTACATAAAAATAAATATATATATATATATAGTGGGATGCGAAAGTTTGGGCAACCTTCTTAATCTTCATGATTTTCCTGTAGAAATCATTGGTTGTTACGATAAAACATTACAGTTAAATATATCATATAGGAGACACACACAGTGATATTTGAGAAGT
>JAQMCW010000895.1:0-10999 GCA_030068335.1 Chrysichthys cranchii
CTCTTGCGTTTGTCTTTCGTGGACGTCCAGCCTTCTTGGGGGACTTGAATGAGTTTGTGACATTGTAAAGGTGCAATGTTCTAGAAATCACCGATTTGGAACAACCAACTTCTCTTGCTATGGCGGACAGGGTCGTCCCTTTGGCCTTAATCTGGACAACCTGCTGCTGGAGGGTTTCAGTCACTTTAAAATGGTTTGGCTGCCAGTTAAATAGGGTTTGTCAGATAATGAAGGAAATTAACACCAGCTGCCAGATTAACACCAATAACTGGGAGGGATCTGAAAATGTTCTCTAATTTTGATCAGCGCTCTTTTTCAAATATCTCATTTAAGTTTCTTATACTGTATTCTGAGTTTATGTAACTCATGACATATGGTTAAAATCCTGCTCTTTTACTCCTGTCTGGATCATTTCCACATAGGACTACATAGTGACCTTGACATTTAGGAAATTGTAGGTTGTGCTCTAATTTTGATCTCCACTGTACAGGCATATTTAGACTTAGGTTATTTTTGTTTGTTTATGTGAAAAGTATCTACCCAGTATTTAAAACTGTACACAGGGTCAATGTTATATGAACAACCAAAACTTTTTAAATGAAAACGCTACTTACGTGTAGGATTTTCCCGAGCCGGTTTGTCCATACGCAAATAGGCACGTGTTAAATCCTTCGAACGCTCTTTCAAGTAAAGGTCTAACCAACGTTTCATAAATCGTCTGCTGACTAGCGAAATTCGGGTCTGCTTCGTCGACAGAGTAGAAGGAGAAGTCATAAGAAAAGGTGTACATCTGTTTAGTGTCAGGATGATGAACAACAGTCTTGTGGTTCTCCATGAAGATCACTTGCCGGGCATTCTCATTCTTTTCTCTGGATCACAAGCAACAAATGCACATAAATTATATAAGATTTTTTTTTAAGTCAGTATGTTCAGGTGTGAAGAAGAAGAAGAAGAAGGAGAAGAAGAAGCTTTTTCTTTACCTGTGTCTGAAAAGTCTTATTATAGAAGGTTTTTTTTTTTTAAATTATTTTTAAAGTCAGTATATTTAGGTATGTAGAAGAAGGAGGAGAAGAAGTGTGTGTAGTAGTAACAGAAGAAGAAGAAGCAGCTTTTTCTTTACCTGTGTCTGAAAGGTCTTTATTATTTTTAAAGTCAGTATGTTCAGAGGAGAAGGAGAAGGAGAAGAAGGAGAAGGAGAAGGAGAAGAAGAAGAAGAATCTTTACCTGTGACTGAAAGGTCTTACTCGCACTGCCACGGTCACTGTGCTGTTTTCCATCTTCAGCTCTTTACATGACAGAGATGTGCTCTGACTCCCAGATTGGACAGAAACCCGGGTTTCACACGGAGGAGACTTGGACTTGGTGGTGGGAACCGTACACTGCTGAGTTGTGGTCTTTCTCATTGTGGATATTGTGCTCCGGTTCTGACTGATAACCGGGAGCTTTGTATCTCCTGAGCCTGGAATCGTGCCTCCCTTTGACTCGGCACACGACTGCTTCTGCCTTTCAACACCTGTCTGTTTTGCTGTTAAGACTTTCTTCGGATCTTTTGCTGAGAGATTTTCAAACACTTCTTTCTTCAGACTTATTCTCTCGAAGCGGGTTTGCCCGGTCGGGGTTGAGATGAATGTTTTCTGTGCCTTCTCAGTCATCTTCCCAGGTGTGTTTACTGGCTTGGTCACATCTGTCAGTCCCTTTTCTCTCCACCTGGCAGATCGCAGAGGAGTTGAACCTGCCCGGCTGTTTGGCTCGGAGAGGATCTTTGAACAGGTCCATGCTGGTTTCTCGGTCTTGGTGTGACTGTGTGTGTGAGGAAGAGAGCCTTTCTCAAGACCCCCCGCTCCTGCCCGAGTTCTCCTCTGTAAAGTTAACCGTTTCCCATGACTTTGGTTCTCAGTATTTTCAGATACTTCCTGCTCACCACCTGCTGTGTTCTTGTTGTTGGTGTTTCTCCTTTGAAGTGTGAGGCGACCACCATTGGAAACCTCCCCCCACCTGCCTGTCATGGTGGATATCACATAGGTCCTGTTCATCTCTTCAGAGCTACTCTTCACAGATGATGCTTCCGCCTCACCCATTTTCGTCTCCATTGCCCTTCAACACCACTAATTCGCAATAAATAAATTAAATAACGTGATTTTTTTTGGGCAACTTTATAACTACTTTTCCCCCGCTGACATGCTGAGACAGAGTCTGAACTCAACCGACTTGGTGACTAACTAACTGTCACTAACTCCGATATTTATTTATCAAACTCGCCTGACTGTCAAGACGTTTCCTGTTAGCTTCTTTAGCTTGTGAAATAAAAAATAAAGCGACACGATTGGGTATTTAAAGGTAAATATAAAAGGACTCTTAGTGTAAGCAAAGAAAAGTCTTTGTTTACCATTTATACACAAAATGTTCATCTTGCCTGCGCCGCCATGATGCCGCTTCAATTCAAAACTCACCAGAGGAACGTGATTGGTCCGTCGGGCGCGGTGACGTCACTGAGGCCCAGAGGAAGTGAACTCCCATTTCCTATGAAAGGAATCTTATGAATATTCATAAGAAGGTGCATCCTGATTCGCCAGTGAAGGGGAAATCTATGAATATTCTAAATAAGTACAGCTTGATTCGCCAGCGAACGGGAAACTTTATGGATATTCATAAGAAAGTGCAGCCTGATTCGCCAGCTAACGGGAAATATTATGAATATTCATAAGGAAAGTGCAGCCTGATTCGCCAGCTAACGGGAAATATTATGAATATTCATAAGGAAAGTGCAGCCTGATTCACCAGTAAAAGGGAAATCTAGTGATTATTTTTGAAGAAAGCGTTGACTGATTATGCGGCGAATGCCTTTTTATTTTTTTATCTTTTATTTTTTGGTTTGACAGAATACTCAGTTAACCTGACCCTTATAAAATTGCAATGTTATCAACCCTGACCCAAAGCTTATTGAAATATGTGTGCTCTGACATGGGGTTCCCACATCAAAACTACTCTGGAAATCCACAGGCATTCACACAGGTGTATACTGTATACTGTATGTAGTTTCTCAAGCTGCCCTGCAAAAAGGAAATTCACTTAAAGAAGGCTGTCTATAGAAGCATGTTTATCAATGGGGTGGCGCTGTACTTTTTCTGTATTCAAGGGAAAAGGCAATTTGGGTCCCTTTGTGACGTACAATTCTCATTTTAGTGCTCTTTTAGTGCTCGGTTTAGTGCTCTTGCTTACTTCAATCAGCTTTCACGGCTTTCTGCAGAGTCCTAAAAAGTCCAAAACTTCAAAATCTGCACTTAAGGGCTTAAAAAGTCTTAGAAATATTCCTATTTTACATTCCATACCTTAAATGGCTTATGTTCAGGTCAAAAATTTTAACATGCATTTACCACTACTTCCACTATAATTGTAATTGTAATGTTTTGGTGGCATGAAATTCTCTGATGGCACACTGTGTAACATGTAGTATTTCTTTCTTTCTTTCAACCATCCAGAAGTAGCATGCTGGAATATAACTACAAACGAAAACCAAGATGCAACTGATAACTGATAAACTTTACAGCCTGCCACTGTTGTTGTGCTTGGCTTAGTAATTATTTCTTTGTTTTTGTCGTGGCCTTGTTATATGGGATTTCCCACTCTGTTAATCCCTTTTTTTTCCTCTGTGTGTGATTGTGAATACAGTTGTTGCACGAATTTATTTATTTTTGCAAGAAATTTTTAAATCTGATTTTCTTTTATATTCTGTCTACTTTTTACCAGTGTGGATGTCAAATTGGTCTTACATTTCATTCAGAACGGTCCTAAAAAGGTCTTAAAAATTCTGAAATGTAATTTCCTGAAACCTGCAGAAACCCTGTTTCAGTAAAATGTTTGCTGTATCCACACTGTATGTGTGCTGAAATTTTATTTAGTTTGCAGTCATACGACATTCATCGATGCATCCCCCCTTTTTTCTATACCACTTATCCACTGCAGGTCTCATGAAAGATGGAGCCAATCCCAGCTGAAGAGAGATGGAAACCCAGAGAGAGTAGGAGAGCACCCTGCAAAGAATTTGTTCTTGTTTCTAGCCTTCATCTTAGGCTTTGACTTATGGTATAATGGCAGCATGCCAGATATTCCAGCAAAGATTTAAAAAGTAATGGCAACCTGGTTACATTACATTAGTGTCATTTGGTAGACACCCTTGTCCTGCCTAATATCTACCTCATTTATACAACTGAGTGCTTGAATTCAAACTCCTGATTTTCTGATCAGAAGTCCAATGTCAGAACCACTGAGCTACCACTGTCTCCAGGGAGGATTTATGAACATGTTGGACTTTCAATCCAGTGGTCTTCATTCAAATCTTGGTGGAACCTATAAAGTCTTCCTGGTTCCACGCACTTGCAATAATGCCCAGGCACGGAATTCATTTGACCATAAATAAGGTCCAAAGCTGGTGCTTTTGTTCATGCGGTTAAGGCCATATACATGTGGGATGAAAAATCATGGCTTGTGTAAGGTTAGACAGGAGTTCTGATTGTGGCAGGTTCATGATTGCTCAGTGTTGGCTGGAGCTGTGACAGCGGCAGGTTTGTACTTGCTCTATGTAGATTACATAAGGTTACAATTCAAGTCAAGGTATATGGATAAGAATTAGTGATTTTTGATTCATACAGGAATGTTTATGTGTGTGTTGGCCAAAATTGGTCAGTTGGGATAGGTTTGGACTGAATATTTATTAAATATCAGTAAAAGCTGCAAAATATTTCTGCAGCTCACCCTGTCTTAGTCTCTGACTTATGGTATAATCACAGATTGTCAGATATGTGGCAGCACAGAGCAGAAGATTAGAAAAGTAATCTCGGTGGAACATGTAAAGCGTTCCTGGTTCCAAATGTTTGCAGTGACGAACAGGCGCCAAATTCTTTTGACCACGAATAAGGGCCAAGGCTTCTTGTTTTGGTCCATGCAGTTGGTGTTTCCTTGTTAGTTTGATGTTGTAATAGTTGTGTGTATTGGCCCAAGTAGCTCAGTTGGGAGACATTGAATGCAAAGGACTGAGTCCAAAAACATGGCTAGTGGAGCGATAGACTGGCGCTCTAATGGTGCAAGGTTCGTGCTTGCTCCATGTTGGCTGTATTAGTCTAAGATTCAATTCAACAATTACAGGCACCTAGTTTCTGACATTAGCATCATACTATAATGATTTTTACCAAAATAGGTCAGCTGGGAGAATGTGAATCCAGTGGTATGAGTTCAGATCTCTCTCCGTGGAAAATGGATCTCAGTGGGAAAAAAATTTTCAGGTTCCAAACTCAAAACGATGAATAGGAGCCACATTTGGCTGATGATAAAGGCCAAGGCTGGGGACCACATGCTTAATTCCATGTGGTCATTGACACTGAAAAATCATTGCTGGTGGACCCTTAGACTGAAGCTCAGATAGTGGCAGGTTTGTGAATGCTCTACGGAGATTACAGAAGGCTAAAATTCTAGGTGTATATGGACAGACTTACAGCAGATTGGCCGACTGATTGGAAGGTTGTGAGTTCAAATCTAAGCACTGCCAAGCTACAACTGTAGGGCCCTTGAGCAAGCGCCTTAACCCTCAACTGCTCAGTTGTATAAATGAGATATAGTAAGTTGTTCTGTAAAAGGGTGTCTGGTAATGTAAATATTTTTGTTTCATACAGTAATGTTTATGTGTGCATTGGCCAAATATATCTACCAGAAATATCACTGAAAAAAGAGAATTTTTTGACAGAAACGCTTGAGCTTGTTGCAGGGGCGCAGATAGGCCCGGGACAGGGGGATGTGTCCCCCTCAGATTCCTAGAGACCTCGATCCATCCCCCCCACTTCAAGGCAGGGCCGAATTATCCATATGGGCCGGGCTGGGCCGGGCCACCCCCCGCTCGCAATATTTTGGTCCCCTCCAGTTCAAAAATCCTATCTGCGCCCTTGGCTTGTTGCATAATTTACGGAACGGCCCATTTTTTGTGTCTGAATTTTTGGATCAAAACGTAAGCCACCCTTTCGCCGGGTGCCGAAATAGCTCAGTTGGGAGAGCTTTAGACTGAAGATCTAAAGGTTGTGACACCGCCACATGAAGTTCAAGGTCTTTTTAAATGACAAGTGCAACGTTGCACAACGTCTTAAATTAAATTGATTACATATAATGTTTATGTGTCATGCATGATATTCAGAAGGGTAAAACTGAACAATACATTGTCCGCTTTGTGTTATGGTAGAAAAGGAGGGATGTCTCTTTAAGACATTTGCCGCCTGCAATTTTTTTTACCATGTGTCCAAGCGTATTTAAGAGGTTGCGCAAGGTAAAGGGCGCGGTCTGTAGGTAGGAAGAATTGCGGATGTTGTCAGAACATCTGGCAGTAGTGTTCCGAACTGTTATTGTCTTGATGAAAAAAAATTAGTCTCCTTGCCGTGTTTTGTCTTATGGTAAATATTTTGTGAAAAGAACTGCTTCAACTGGGGAGACAAGAACGAAAACGTGGAATAAAAGCCGCACTCTGTTTAACGCGGGCACGTCTCCAGGAAGAGGACGCGTGGCGAGACCACCGGCGAACTTCAAACTTTGTGGATTATCATGCGCTATGGATCTGGTGAGATTGTCTTAATTTTTGTATTTTTGGCACAGTATACCGGGCGGCGTGGTGGCTGGGTGGTCAGCACTGTCACCTCACGGTGAGAAGGTTCTGGGTTCGAGCCCTGGGTTTGGTTTCTGTGTGGAGTTTGCATGTTCTCCCTGTGTTTGTGTGGGTTTCCTCCCACAATCCAAAGACATGCACAGAGGGGATTAAGCTAATTGGCTGCTCTAAACTGGCTGTGAGTGTGAGTGGTTGTCTGTCTCTGTGTGTTGCCCTGTGGTGGATTGGTGACCTGCCCAGTGCGTGTCCCGCCTCTTGCCTGATGTCAGCTGGGATTGGTGCCAACTTCCCCCCCGCACCCTGAACAGGATTAAGTGGCAGAAGACGAATAATAAACCTTATCTGGGATCATTTGTATGATTTTGCCCTAGATTACAATTTCTCGTGGCCTATCAGCAGAGGAGTATTGTGCCGCCTACATTGGTTTTTGGGTGGATTTCCAGGGATGGTTTCACGATGCTGGAATGAACTTGAAGGGTTTTATTCGTTTGGACTTGTATTTTGAACTGGGGGACTGAGGGTGAAGGGGGATGATTCACGGGATATTGGGTGTATTTATAATATATATATATAATATAATATATATATGTATTATATATATATATATATATTATATTATATAATTTATAATATATATATATAATAATATAATGTATTTATAATATATTGTCTGTGGTGGAAGCCAGACATTACTGAAACGGAGCTCGTGCATAAGATCCTGAATAATTGCAAGCCCCAAATATCTGGCATTGTCTCAACCGTGGACCAGCTGGTTCAGATTGGCACCCTGGTGGAGAAGGACTGCACATCCGCTAAAGAATACTGGGGCAAGGTGGATCAGCAGAAGGCAAGGGAAAAGGAAAAGGGCTTAAAGAAGACCTCAGACAAGGGGGCCATTAAGAAAGCAAAGAAACCCGCGGAGGTGGTGACCACAGTGCAGAAGGTGTGGAAGTCTCCAGTGTTGCTCCTCCATGTCCCAAACAGTGTGAGAGGAAAGCAGTGCCACGCTGTGTTTGAAAAGGGGTGCACCTACTCGCTCATGCGTCTGAGTCTCTGGCTGGAACTGGCACGTGAAAAGGAGCAACTGAAGCCATGTGACAACCAAAGCTTTGCCCTGGCTGACAGAAAGACCTATGGGGCCATGGGAAAGGTACAGTTACTGTACTGCTGGCACGAGATGATGTGGTCATTGGAAACATACATCATGGCTAATGAAAACTTGGCATTCTCCTTCATCCTTGGTCTGGATTTCCTCAGCAAAACCTCAACCATCATCAACATGGGAGACCAAACCTATGGGGTGAAGGGACCCAGGGGCTACCATTTCCATTCTTTTCTGCTTCACCCGATGCACGGGACGGGGGTGCTCGAGCAGCAGACTCATTCCAGCACCAGTCTGTATGTGGCAGTTCCTTCTGCGGGCTCTTTGCTCCAGTTTCCCTTACTAGAGGTGGCGGTGCCTACTTTTCTGGACCACCCTCCAGAGGTCAGGAAATTATTCCAGGCTTGGCCAATGGTGTGTTCTGGGACAGTGGGCAAGACCATGGTAGAGCAGCACAAGATCCTCACCACAGATGAGGTGCTGGTTCGCTATAAGTCATACAGGCTGTCACCCTTTAGGCGCCAGATTATTGAGAACCATGTGGATCAGATGCTCAAGGATGGTATTATTGAGCCCTCACAACCTGCTTGGGGGGCTCCGGTGGTCCTAGTCAATAAACCTGATGGTTCTATTCGATTTTGTGTGGACTTTCGGCACCTGAATGCTATGACTCATCCGGACACCTACCCCATGCCTCTCATTCATGAACTACTGGAGTCTATGCATGGTGCAGCTTTCTTCAGCACACTTGACATAAAATCTGGGTATTGGCAGGTCACCATGTCCAAAGACAGTAAAGCCAAGACAGCTGTGATAACACCCAGGGGGCTCTATCAGTTCAGGTGTATGGCTTTTGGGCTCAAGAATGCTGGAGCTACTTTTCAGAGGCTGATGAGAAAGTATTAGCGGAGCTGATTGGCAAGATCTGCTTTGTGTATATTGATGATGTCGTAGTCTTTTCGGCAATGCATGAACAACACCTCCGGGATCTGCATGATGTCCTGGGGAAGCTCCATCAGGCTGGGTTGATGCTCAACCTGAAGAAGTGTGCCTTTTTCTAGCAGGAGCTGAAATTCTTGGGCCATGTGGTCTCAGATAAGGGCGTGCAGGTGGATCCAGAGAAAACCCTGGCTGTGACATCATATCCAACACCCACTAACATCAAGATACTACAGCGTTTCTTAGGCCTTGTGGGCTGGTACCACAAATTCATTGCTTATTTTGCAGACCTGGCGGCCCCATTGAACCATCTGAAGAAGAAGGACGTGGGGTGGGTCTGGTCAGAGGACTGTCAGCGCAGTTTTGATCAGCTGAAAAAAGCACTGGTGGACGCACCTGTCCTCATGCAACCTGACACCTCCCTGCCGTTTGAAGTTCATACTGACACCAGTGATGTGGGGTTGGGTTCCGTGGTGGTACAGAGGACAGCTGAAGCGGAAAAGGTGATCGCCTATGCATCCAGAGGGTTGCATGGGGCACAGTGCCATTACTCCACCTCCTAGAAGGAGTCCCTCACAGTTGTGTGGGCAGTAGAAAAGTGGAGACACTACCTTGAGGGGACATATTTCACTGTAGTCACAGACCATGCTGCCCTGACCTGGGGCTTCAGTTGTCCAAAGTCTTCCTGCTGCATCCTGACCCACTGGATCCTATGTCTCCAGCAGTTCCAGTTTAAAGTCCAATGCTGGAAAGGTCTCCATAACATTGTGCCTGATGCCCTATCCAGAGCTTTACGCCTCCTTCAGCCGCCATCTATGCTGGGGTGAAGGCCTCCTGTTCCTCAGACTTGCCCTCCTCTTTGTCTGAAATATGAGGAGCACAGGAAGAGGATTCCGAGGTCACTGACCTGGTCAAAGAGGCTGACGCCAGGAGTAGGCCAAGCAGGATTGGCTTCACAACCCTCCTATACCGGCGGTCTCCTGTGAGAGAAGGGGGAGACAAATATCAGCTAGTCATTCGCAAGTCACTTGTGCCTGTTTTTCTTGCCTACTTTCATGACCATCCTCTGAGTGGGCATCTGGGCAGGCTGAAGACACTTCTCAGGATACTTGAGGTAGCCTGGTGGCCATCTGTCCCCAAGGATGTGTGGAACCACATCAAGAGCTGTAACACCTGCCAGGTCTACAAAGCCGAAAACCAAAAGCCAGCTGGTTTCATGCAGCCTACACCAGTGGAGGATCCCTGGGAAAAGCTGGGGATGGATCTCATGGGGCCCTTTCCCTGCAGCAAAAGGGGAAACACCTTCCTTCTAGTCCTTGTGGATTATTTCACAAAATGGGTGGAGATGTTTCCCCTAAAAGATGCCAAGACACACCACATGGTCACCATTTTGAAAGATGAGATCTTCACACGTTTTGGTGTTCCATGGAAGTTGGTCTCTGACCGGGGGCCGCAGTTCACTGGCCATGGCTGGCTAACCTCTGCAAGATCTGGGGAGTGACTCAGAGATTCACCATGGGTTATCACCCACAAGCCAACCTCACTGAATGGTTTAACTGCACTGTCAAGACCATGATCGCATCATACGTGGGGAATCAACATAAGAACTGGAACCAGTGGATCAGGGAGTTCCGCTTTGCCATCAATGCTGCTTATCAAGAGACCACAGGCCAGACCCCGGCACAGCTGGCTCTGGGGAGATCCCTGAAAGGTCCATTGGAGAGACTCATCAGTTCATCGCCCACTCCACATCAACCTGCATACACCCTGCTGGAACAGCAGAAACAAATGATTAAACAAGTCAAGAAGAGGGTTGAGGCATGTCAGTCTAGACAAGCAAGGTATTATAATACCCACAGGAGGGGGACACAACTCCTGCCAGGAGACCTGGTCTGGGTTTGCTCTCACCCACTCTCCAAAGCATCTGAGAATTTCTCAGCAAAGCTTGCGCCAAGGTGGTCAGGGCCAGCAACTACCAGATACAGTGGAATGACCAAAACAAAAAGACTGACACGGTTAATGTGGTCAACTTGAAACCCTACTTCGGGGTTCAGCCTCCGGTACCTCCAGCTGGTGGGGGGGATCTGTGACACTGTTAGGGTGGTGGAAGGAAGGATGCAAGTGCAGATAAAATATAACAAAGGTTTAATAAGGAAGATAATATAACAGGAGAGAGGAGCACATAGAATATACTAGGCTGGAATATTGTAACTTGAAAACAGAAACAGGCGGAATCAGGAAAACTCGAAAACGGGATCAGGCGTAGGTAAACGATCTTGCAAACAGGATGAGGCAGATAAGGCAATATACGTAAACAG
>JAQMCW010000908.1:0-10998 GCA_030068335.1 Chrysichthys cranchii
ATCAGCTTTTCTCTTGCCCATTGTTAGGGGCTAGCTTTGACTTGAAATTAGGGTTATATACATCAACAGATGCTTGATTGGCGTAATGGACGCGGGAATGATTGCAGGTAGCCTATCGCTCAGTAAGGCAGCTGTTGCGTTGCATTGTGGGATTTGTAGTTTGTGTGTTATCGGCGCTTCATATTGCTGGGCCATTAAAGAGAGAGAGAGAATGACCTCACAGGCCAGATACAATTGGACGTCAGGCTGGATGTGACCCGCGGGCCTTGAGTTTGACACATGTGCCTTAGGCCCTTGAGGTGTCGCACTGTGGAAATGTGGGATAAACATTTAGCTACTGTGTCTGAATCAAGCAATGTGTCTGATTGGAAACGCCCTTAGGAGCTGGATAACAGCCTGACCCACAGAGAGAGTGCGTTTGTGTGTGTGATCGATAGTTGTGGGACACTGCATGGAGGTGATCTATGCTGATGCAGCAGGATCTAGTTGATGGATGCATATAAGGGGGTCAACAGAGAAAGGCCATGCTGTGTGTGTGCGCGCATGTGTGAGACTTGTGCCTTTCTATACCCTCACTGTAATAGACAACCTGCCTCTCTCTCTCACACACACACACAGCCTAGTCTCTCACCACCTACTTAGCCAAGGTCAACACTTGTTAAGTAAACATACACTGACAAGCTGTCAAAGTGTGCCATATATGGCCAGAGCGTGAGAGCGAGAGACAGCCAGCGAGAGAGCCGCCCAGCCTGGCATATAAAGGCAATGTACATTGAGAGACTGAGATTGGGTAAGAAAGCTTTGTGTGTGGGCGACAGATGTTGCTCTGCTTGCGGCGATGAGATTAAATCTATACCGTGCTCAAAAGGGAATCCTGTTCCTCTCAGTCCACACAGTGTGTTAAGGTGGACAGATTTAGGAAATGAATTCAGACGACACATGTAAAAAGCACTGTACCCTTTCTCACAGTTCAGTGAACTGCAAACAGATTTAAACTGATTAGAACTGATTTTTGTTTTTAATGCACTCACTTCTCTTGCAAACCTACAACATTCAAGCCTTATGGTTCAAGTAGCGTAAAGTTCTAATATGCAGCCTAATGATTATTCATGCTATTTGCATTCAAAAATAAAACTGTTGAACGACATAAAGCAATACTTATTGTGCATTATGTAAACCTGCTTAAGAACCCTGCTGTGTTTTCGCCCAATCACCTACACAACGAGTACACATTGCCGTTTAATCATTTCATCAGTTCGCAGTGTCTCGCTGTCTGTCTCTGTTTCCCACACACACACACACACACACACACACACACATCAGAATTGAGTAGCAGGAAATCAGCATTTTAATCTACAAATGCCTATGTGGCAATTAAGGTAAATCAATTTAATCTTGTGCAGTTTATAGCCCTTACGCTCCGTGTTAGTACCGATCTAATTTACAGCTGTAGTCACTGAAAGTCAGTCACAGACGCAGAGCCATTTGAAGCAGAAAAGGCGAGTGTCCTCAGATGACTAACATGGACTGGGGAAAAAAGGTTTCATTGAAATGGATAATTGCCCTCCATCCCCCAGTCTTGTCCACATTCTTTCCTGTGCCACTTTTCTTTGATTGCCTCTGTGTGTGTGTGTGTGTGTGTGTGTGTGCACGCACCAGCACTGAGGAGCAGGACTGTGACATGACAGTGACATCATTCTCAGAGTGTTAAACAGCAGTCCAGAGGAAATACTTCAGTTAACACTTCATCCACAAACCAAGCGATTCTCAACAAGGTCCACTGAGAGAGTTAGGGAGCAGTTCCTCACAGCAAGCACATACGCACAAGCACACACACACACACACCCACCACTGCAGACTAACTGCATCACACACATACATACACATTAACTGCATCGGCCTCTCTCGCTCACTCATACTCTCACAGGCTAGTGGGGTTATGGAGGATGCGCCCTTGATGTCCACAATGTATACTAAACTGACCAGCTCACTCCTAACTGAGGCCCACATGCTGCTATTCCATTTACACAACCAGCATGAGGAGTGTTGAACCACACACACACACACACACACACACACACACAGAGAGAGTGCACTATTACACTGTTACAGGACCTGAGGTTAACCTGACGCCGTAATGATCCAATTTTACAGACGGCCTTCAGCCGGCGAGCATGGAGCGAAAAAGGGATTAATGCGAGTGCATTTTCTCATGGAAGGCTTTTCACGCAGAGCTGCACAGAGCTCCAAATAGAGCTAATGGATAATAAAAGTCTGTGTGCTGTGCACAGAGAGAGCTCTGCTATCGCTGGAGACCGGGATGGTCATTAACACGCCCTGCACTGACAGACATGCACGCGCTTCTCGGTGGAGGTGACCGAGTTGAGTCACTGTGGCAGTTTTCCAGGAATCTTCTATTTAAAATCAGCTTGTCAGACATGTATTGGGTGAAGTGCTAGGAGAAGATTAGGTCTCTATGTAATGGCTTCCACCCCATAGTTTGATTCCGTATGTTCAAGTATTTGCTTCTGAAACAGAGTCAGAGGGGCTGAGTGTTGCAGTGCTCGAATGATTTAAACAACCAATAGTGCTTGACCTACGTTTCACCACCGCCAAATCTAAACAAACTTGAGGGTAGTTCAGTAAACTAGTTTAAATATGAGGTTAATTAAAGACGTTTTTTCAACCGAGGATGAACTCACCACAGCCTTCGCCCATGTCTGTCCACTTTAACAACAATAACTTCAGTTGCTACAGTTCCACAACTCAAGGTTTCTTCCTCATGTCATCATGAGTTGTGTTTTACTCGTCACTGTCGCTTCTGTCTTGCTCATTACGGCTAAATTTATACATATAAATCAGGAATTGATATATTCCTTTAAAGCTGCTGCGTGACAAAATCCATCATTAAAAGTGCTATACAAATATAATTGCTGTAAATCTGTAGGAGGCTCATCACTGCGAGGCATGTGATGCATCTATATAGAGAAGACCTCATGGTGTATAAAGACTGAGTTGTGTTCTCAATCAGTCTGAAGTGCAGATGTCTGAAGCAGACCAAAGCTGTTAAAAACAAAACTCCAGTATAAGTAACTTGAACCATTTACAACTAACTGAAATGAATATACACTATGCATTTTTTTGTTAATCAGCCAAGGGATGGTTGGAAAAGGGAACAGTGCGAATGAGGAAATACAGTCGAAAACATACATTTAACAGTTAAATCAGAATACATCAGAAACTATTTTTCCCTAGATATTGTCCATAAACCTGAGTACTAATGTAGTAAAAAGCTCTAAGCCAGCAATTGAGATCATTTTCCTTATTTTTGTTCAGATATTACTGCCTTTAATTGACACCAGACCATTCTCTTTTCATTGAAAGGCAGAGGCCTTGCTGTTTAATTCCTGCTTTATAGATGAAAAGCTCTAAGGATGTGCATTAGTACTGCATGTTGGCCAGGTTATAGTACAGGTGCTCCCAGAGTTACGATGGCCCGACTTACGATTTTTTGAAGTTACGATGACTATTGTGAGCCGCTAAAAATCGTAAAATATTTAGAAAATATTTAAAACCCATGGGCAGGCATCGCTGGCAGGCCAGCGTAACAGCGTATGACGTATGCGGATGTTCAGACGACACCCAGAGGTACGTGGCCGACACCCGGAAGTGTGCGTTCAATGCTTGGATCACTCACCTCAAGCGATACCTCACTCTCTCCTGCAACTCGGAGTTAACTTGTGTATCAGTGTACTGTACAGTGCATTACCTCGGGTATTTTTTTTTTGTGATTATTAATGGAACAGCTTCAGTGGTATTCATTCAAATATTAAAACAACTGAACTTCAACTGATAACATAAATACATATTCTTTAAAGCTAAAGCACCCCAACAGGACTACACAATCTCTCATTTTACCATATTAAAACTTTACAATTCATTTTCATCACGAGCAGCATTAAACACTCACCTCTTCCCCTTCAGGAAGTTAACAACGACATAAAGACGGCAGTCTTAAAGCAACAGTACCCAGAATACACACACTTCTAAATTGCACTTTTTTCTTAAATGTGACTGTGGTCTGAAAACAAATATTATTAATCAAATAAAAGAACATTTGAGATGTTGGTGATGTTTCAAACAAACAGGAAAAACAATAAATTATAAACATATAATTTCAGCCTGGTTATATAAAATAGGCAAAGCTAGACTAAGTGGTTCAACATAGTTGTTCGACTTACAATATTTTCAACTTACGACAGGTGCAGCCGAACGCATCTCCATCGTAACTTAAGGACTACCTGTACTCAGAAAACCATTTTAGTTTAGTGCTTCTTTGACATGACTCAGAGACAACACTGGCTAGAGTACTATCTGCCTGCTGTGCTGTTACTATAACTCAGGAAGATGTCTACAGTAAGCCATTTGCAGAGTCATTCTGCTGCATCTCTGACTCAGCGTAGTGAGCCTAGACAGTAGCTAGCCCTGTTCTCACAGCCCACTGGTGACCCGGTAGGGGACCTGTGTCCTCTGGGGACACACTGATTTCTGTGTGACCGTCAAATTCCTCTGCACTCAGCACTGAAGACGCTTCTTACACAGGATCTCGTGTGAAAGACACAAAATTGCACTATGGCACTGATTTATCGTGTACTAAGTGAAGCAGTAAGCGACCAGCTGAATACAGACACATCAAAAGCATCTTCTGTTTGGTGGAGGGTGGCAAAAATATAGAAATGGACATGACTTATTAGATTCAGAAAAAGGACACATCGGTGCTTATGCAATGAAGATGTGTCTTATCTGTTTTTTGTACACATTGAGTACAATTCTAGTACCTGAAAAAGAAAAGGAGCACTTACCAGAGCAGACTTGCCGACACCTCCAGAGCCAAGGACTACTAACTTGTATTCACGCATCATGCAGTGTGTCCGTCAATCACCTTTATTTAAAAAAAAAAAAAAAAAAAAAAAAGAGAGAGAGAGAGATTCATCATTTATGTCCATATATGTATATGTATATGTGTGTGTGTACTATGCAAAGCAGGCTTTCACCACTAAGTTAATGGATTGCCCCCCACCCCTCCAGTTGTTGGATACAAAAATGTGTGATTTTGCATGCCATGTTTAATTTGGTATAAAAGAGACAATATAAGCAGTCATGGGCTGAGTGTGTTAGAACATGCTGAGCAGGATTTTGGCTGTCCTATGTGGTGTGGAGAGACCTGACAGAATGGGTTTAAATATGCTCTTAAAAGTGAAGATGGAGAAAATCCCAATATGATCATGACACTCATGAAAATGCATGAAACAGCCAAGTGCAAATAGGGACCAATACACATTTTAGACATTATGACATCACTCTAAACAACATGGCGAACAAACCCTTCCTGATTCATTACATCTTAACTGAGGCGGCAGGAAATAAATATTTTCATGTTCATGCGAATTCATTTACAATCGATTAATCAGTTTAAATGTGGCTTATAAATGAGAATGGGTGCAACGTATCATTTGGTGTGTGTGTTTATTTTTTCCATTGATAATCATTCATCATCTTGGTATTTGGTGCGAGACAGCATTAAACCTATTTTTGCACACAGTGCTATGTGGTGCAACAGAAGCAGTGCTGCTACACCCAACAATTTGACAATTGTATTACAATCTACCCAGGAATAGAAGTCTACATGTGTGCAGTCACATTGTAACACGTATCTGCTGCTGGTCAGGAAAACCATACTCTGAATATAATCATCCACTTTAATAAATCTGCCAAATCACTGCGACTCTACACATAGCACACATGGCAACCAAAGGGACTTTTTAAAATGTAGCAAATTACCATATTTTGCATAAAACTGGAAAAGGGGAACAACCCAAAGCTACTGGTCAAGTGTTATGAACTGATTTGAATATTAGGAACACAGCAAACAGATTTCAGTCTGCCTTACTGGAGACACATTTTAATAAAAGTGTAAATGGGTGTGGTCAAATCTTTTCAGGATTCAGTCAATGTGACCAGGTGTAAACAGGTTAACAAATGTAGAACTATTAAATGCATTGAGATATAGTTAAAACCTTCAGATTATTTGTTAAGCCAGTTTAAGTTTCTCCTACAGAATGCTACGGTTAGAAGCATCAGGTATGACTGATGAGATGAAGTGGGTTTGAAGCATGAAAAACAGCTTTCAGATAGAGGTGAGGTCTGCTTCTATTTTGCTGAAGTGTTAACCTATCTGCTCGGCACTGAGGATGACGTGTGAAGTTTCCGCTAATGTTGGGCAAGTTCTTGACTTTCAGTTCAAGCATGCAGACTCCCTAGCAAAAGCAGTGACACGCTGCTACGCTGCGTTCGTGCTACAGGTCTCAGACCTTGCAGAAATTCAAGTGAGGACAACTGATCAGATAAAAAGGCAACACTTTTAAAAGATTTTAAACACGTCACATGAACACAAACGCCTCTGTTAAGGGTGTGGTAGAAGAGCACAACATAGCTTAGTTTACACACACACGCACGCACACGCACACACCCACCACACACACACACGTGACCACATGCGCAGACTATCTGGCTCTCAGCTGCATTCTTATTTCTTACTTCCTTTACATTCTTCTCCGTTCAGCACCAGCTGTGGTCGTGCTGATGATGCACTGGGCGTTATGCATAAATGCAACAAATACGACTCTGCTTGTCTGATCCACTCCAGAGCTGATTGTGGATGAGAGGAAGAGCACAATCAGATGAGAGGAGGCCTGCATCAGATACAAGTGGCCTTTAGTGGGCATCAGTGCAGTGTCTGGTGCCAGACTGCCTGCCACAGTACACTCAGCACGAAGTGATTAAAGGAATGCACTCAAATGGCCTTGTTACTATTGCATTAAATTTAAGCAACCCCCTCCATCTGATTCCTGTCCCTTTAAGCTGGGCTTAAATAGCTCCCAACCAAAAAAAAAATCTTTTGCTGTCATTTAATGTTCTGCTTTCCATTTTCATTGGCATGCAGAAGGCAGTGAGTGAGAGATGGGAGTGGGAGAGTAATGGGTTTGTTCAGGGGAAACGAGTTAACAAGCAGGTGAAACAAGAATAAAACCTCTGTTGTGAAAACTGGAATGTAACAAAGTTACAAGCTGTAACTGCAATCTTGTTTACACTTGGTTTTAAAATAAGTCTTGGGCTATCGGATCACAACTGGATAGCCGAGCCACGTCATCGTTTACACCGGTGTCTATTGTGGGTCTCAAAGATGTTCATCTGACCACTTGTGTTCATAATCTGCTCAGATTTCTTTACTGCCTACATCACATTTCCTGTTACGTCCTCGTTAGGGAAGCATCAAGACACGTTAGCATTTACAAGACAAAAGTGTGCTTGTCTCTGACATCAAATACAAATATATTTAAATTGACATTCATGGAATATGGCAGACACTCTTATTTGGAGCAATTCACAGAATACTACGAACTCTCCATCAATAGATACATCCTGATAATAGGAGTCACAGACTAAAAATACCATCAGTCTTTTAAAAGAAAAAAAAAACCTGCTGTGAAGGTTACATAAAAAAAGCACACACACTTAAAAAAAAAAAATTATATATATATATAAAAATATAATACCTTGTACTTTTACATAAACAGAAACTGCGTGTATAGAGACTCACAGCCAAGTAACAGTGGTCATATATAAGAACATAGGCACAAAAAAAAGAAGCGAGAGAAAAAACCAAAAAAATAAAAAAAAGTGTGACACTACCAAAGTTTAAAAAAAAAAAAAAAAAAACATTATTTGAAGATAAGTGTTGTATGTTAAAAACATGTACAAGTATGGCTTAATAAAGATGCTGAGATGTACCATACATTTCTTGAGCTAAGTAAACAAATAAATGGCAGAGTACTAGTTCATTACTGAGAAGTCGTGGCTCACGTAAGGTATAAACCACTCTGGGGCATGCTGTTATAGGGAAATAAATCAATGACTGTGTCGGTGTGATGTAGAGGGCCATTTCCACCCCAAGATTGATTTTCCAATAACAGCATTTCCCAGAGTGTTTTATTCCTCATATACCACAGCAATTTATCTTTTTTTCCCCCAACTAAAGTATGCCATATTAAGACATGGCATATTTTTTATCCATTTATAGTTACATTTAATGTTGTGGAATTGTCCCCAAAGAAATATTCCTTCACCTGACGCTCCATTTTAAATTTACTTGACGTTAACCAAAAAAAAAAAAAAGCTGCATGTCATAACTGAGAAACTGCAAAGCTCTCCTGCCCCATAATCTTTCCTGTGACTTTTTTCTATTGCAACAGTGAGCTGGATCCAGAACGACATGAAATTAGCTTAAAGAAATCTTCCTTGGAAAGTGTCATTACTGCAATGAGAGTGTGTGGAACTGAGTGGGTAGAACCTTTTCTTTAAAAAAAAAAATCAACAACCAGGCTCTCACAAGTACCTCTAACAACATGAATTTGTTTACTGAATAATGGACATATTCCTCCCTGAAAGGACTGATGGTCTTGCTGCATAACCAACTTGCACATCATTTTAGCAATGTAATGAGAATGCAATGAGATTTTTTTTTGGGAGCATTCTCACACTGAGTACTTGTGCCTGATGTGCCTTACAAATGACAGGTAGGATTATGACAGGAAGCGGTAAAAAACCACCACATTTCTTGTGGGCTATAAAGAGAGTGGGATCAGGCTCTGCAGAAAATATCACTCATCACTGAAAGATCTAGTCAGAAACACGCATAGAAAAATGCATGCTGCACTGAGTAAAACAGCAAGTACCAAGTGTGTGCAGTTTATAACGCATATGAATGTTAGACTTGCTCTCCTTCTGACCTCAACTAAGATGAGACAAGATCCACATCTTGGTCCTGTCAGCACTTGAAAACCCTTTCAGACAGATTTAATCAGACTTTTCTTCAGAACTGAGATATTGGGGTGTTGGCTGACCTTAGATCAGGACTTTTTCACACCCCTCATGACTTATCTAATTCGGACTGCAACAGACGTCCCTGATGGCTCTGAGGGTTTTAGTCAATTTCAAAAAAAGAAAAAAAGAGAAGCATCACCACTTTTGAATGCAAGTTCTATTCACTGAAAAATTTATGAGTACAATTCAGACTGTGTGCAAGCCAAGCAGCAAAGACGCCACTTGCAATACTGTTTATCAAGTAATAATCCCAAACAATCCAATAACCTTATCTGAGAGGAGATGAAGCTGGAAGTTTCGGCTTCGCTTCTACAACTCTGCCCGTCAGATCTTGTATGCATGCATATGGGTCAGCTCCAGGTTATGGGAACTGGATCTAAAGCTGTACACAAGAGTGGGTCATGTGGTTTTGCATATGAGGAAAAGTTTGTTTATGCAGAAGCAAGAAGTATGAGGGGGGGAGGGGGAGGGACTGGGCACTCGCATGAGTAGTGAGGAAGGGTTTGTTTTCAAGCCCCATCCCCTTGTCAAGACCACTCACTAGTGCAGACTATCTCTGTTTATACCACATTGCTGCTGAGCTCTTGAATCAGAAGGTGTGTATTAATTTTCCATGACAGCTGCTCTTGGTTATAATTTCAGATGCAATTCAAATCTATACTTGAGTTCTCATGGATACAGGGACTTGTTGGGGGACACTTCACATAATCCAAGCTTAATAATGCATGAATTAACACTTTTAATTGGAAGGAGTCTAAGGCTCAGAGGGACAGTTTTGATTCACAGGAAGGTCTAAGATGGTGGACAGTCACGACACCTCTTCACTGATTATTATCCTACCACAACTCACTAACTTTATACAAAATGTTGGAATAAGAGCTTGAAAACACAGACTTTAGTTGCAGTTAACGACTACTTACAGGAACTAGTCACTTGTTGATTAATCTTTGCACTTTCACTTTCCTCTCTGTCAACATTTAGCATGAGGCTTATACTTGGTGACCTCAGGACTCACGAGGCAGCCTGAGTGAGAGCAGTCATGCTTGTTTTCACCGGCCACATGTGCAGAACAGCACAGACAACGCAATATCAAGGGGTAAGTGCTGAAGTCGGAGAGAGGATGTGCTCTACTCAAATTAATTAAAAGATTTGTGTAAATATTTGCACACATCTTAAAAGCAGGGCACTAGGACCTCTTCAGGATTGTTAATAACTCCATCTGTGTAAAGGTCAAATGAAGAGGCATCCACATAAGGATCGATACAAAGTCCTTACACACACGTCTGCAATTACCAGTCTTACACCACCCTGCTGCTGTACACAAGAAACGGGAAAGCCAAGGAAACCCAAAACAATGGTTAAAAAAACCCCAAAAACACACATTTGAAATGAACACACCAAGACCGGTTTGTGCTTCCACTTTACACCTGTACTCCTGCTCAAAGGATTTATAATCCCACCTTGTAGTGTCAACCCAGAAGGTGTTGGGTTATCTTTCATCCTAATGGTGTCTTTACCTTGTCACACTCCTGCCTTCTGTTGCATCATTGTAAAAATCTGACAAAATAGCATAAATGGTTTCTTTATTCCTTCCGGATATTGTTCCGGGTACTACTCGTGCACACACAAGAATTAATAAGGTGTTGCTGACACCAACCTGTCTGTCTGTCTCTATGGTAACATACTTGTCAGTATAGGAAGACGGCAGAATCCAAAATGGCATCCAAACTACAAATGTGCACCACATGGAGTAATAACATGATGAAATCCACACACTACATAGTCCCAGTGTATGTGGCCAACAAAGTCCATCAGTCTTTGCTCTGTAGCTAGGTTTACTAAAAGCTAGCTTAGCTATTCAGCTTTTAACAGTTTACTTAATTAACAGGATTTTAATGTGAAGTGCATTTATCAGACAATGCATTAGCCATCATGTTACATATAATAGCTTGTGCAGGATGTGTTGATCATTCTGTTATTTGTAGTGCTGCCGCGATTAGTCGACGTAATCGACTATGAAAATTAGTCGACGACAATTTTATTGGTCGACTAGTC
>JAQMCW010000925.1:0-10997 GCA_030068335.1 Chrysichthys cranchii
TTACACATTTTCACATGCAGCATGCATATACAACTCGTAGTAACCTATCGTATTTCAAAAAGAAAAAGTATTAAACGTTTTTTTCGTGGAATGACTACTTTAAGTACATTAAGGGGAACCTTTAACGGTTTTATGTAAGACCAATGTAGAACCTCTTGAGCAAAATAAGATCTGTCCAAGATGAAATTGCAAATCCCCCCCCCAAAAGAATGTGACACTAGAAGAATGACAATATAAAAACTAGAATTTTTTTGGTTTTCTGTACTTTTTTACTCAGGTGGATGGAAACTGAATATCACAAAGGAATAAACACAGGGAGCACATGCAAAACTCCACACGTACAGTAACCCAGTCTCAGGAAGGAACCGAGTCCCTTGAGCTATGATGCTCAACGCTACGCACTGCACCACCATGCCACCTACACTAAGCACTATTTTCTTCTGAATACATGACGTCAGTATACAAGGAGGATGTTTTGTTCTACTTAACTTCAAATGAGTTGGACAGAAATGAAATTGCTGTTACAACATGGATAATGTTGATCTTCTATTGCATTTCTTCATCAAGGTTATTGACAAAAGAGCTCAACTAACCAAACCACATCAGCCTAAATTCTTCATTTTCAATACTTGAGGTTCGGCATTTATTTCCTTTATGCCTTTGGTTGAGCTTTTTTTTTTTTTTTTTTTTTTTTAAATTTATGAATGATTATAAGCCTTGGTAAACTCTGGATATACTTTATATTCCTTTATACATCACTTAGTTGGGTCCACTAATTTGATCAGTTGAGCAACATTCCAACACAGGAAAGGCTGAAAAAATGGCTGATTTCCCCCCTAATGTGTAGATATAACACGGGATCAAAATAAGAGGGACCAAATTTGAGCGCCATAGAGTACAGTTTTCTTTAATCGAGTAAAATTTTAGTCTGGCATACTGTGATGAGTGCTTAAAGTTCTGTTAACCACCGAATGGGATGTATTATCTGTGTTTGCCATGAAAAATCCCTCTTCCGGTTTTTCCCATTTCCTTTGTTTTTTTTTTAAATGGCTACTACATTGGTGTAAGCAGCATCATCAGCAGCCATGGCAACTGATACTATTCCTGAATATACTGAAAGCTGACTGAAATTATAAAAGCATCTCAGATAAAGATGTCAATCTTATGCCAATTTTACCAGAAGCACCTTTAATGAGAATGTACAAAGCAACTTGATTTAGCTAGCCAGCTAGCCGTCATGCCATAAAGTGAGTATACTGAGTGTGGAACTAACTTGTTCTGCAAATGTTGCATAGCATTCAGTGTAACTGTTTTATTAAACATGAATTATTCTCCTATAACAGGAGGCTCGCCATGTGTTACCCCTTTCATCTTACAAAAATGCTAATTCAGAAATTATTGATTGGAGTATCAGTCAGTAATATGGTTAGTCAGTTTTAATAGTTGTTGAATCATGTATCTAACTTTGGGCATGGGCTTCTTAAAAATCTGTTTGATGAAATTTATCATTCATACCATGTGCACTCTTGCCACGTTAAAAATAGTGCTTCATTAGCATAGTTTATGCTCCTGTGCTTTGGATACAAACAAATCCGACCTTGTTTAACCCTAGTCAGATCACAAGTGAGTTTTTAAAACCCTCCTATTAGTGCACTAATGGGTTTTGCAGCAGAACAAAAAAAAAAAAAACATTTCTGTATGTATGAGCCACTTTAAAAGTTGCAATTTTATTTTTGTCCATTCAGAGCATGAGTCTTTTTCATTAAGGATTTAATAAATAAGTGTTCAACATGCTTCAGTGAAATCAGAAATTTGGAGATCGCATTTCTTAAAAAAAAACAAAAAGAAAGAAAAAAAATCCAAATGTTTCTATGCAGTTTGTAACAGTCACAGTGAACTATCTCAAGATAGCTTTAGGTGTGCACTGGCGTCTCTAAATATATGAAAGCCAAGGCAGATGTGAAATTGAGAAATTAATGTTTATTTAACACCTCAGTTCTCCGTGTGCTTCAGGGAAGTATTTCACAGAGACTGAAAGATATCTCATTAAAACAGTGTAGACCTGTGCCACGTCATGCAGGCTTGTGTGTGTGTGTGTGTGTGTGTGTGTGTGTGTTTGCTTTAACAATCATGCATATGCATTCAGAATAAATGTTTATTTGAGGTTATTGTAATAAAAGTATGTGTGATTAAACATGGGCACTGCATGAAATATGACATATTGTAGCCCTTGAAGCTTAATCGCCTCTGTAGACAAGCCATGTACTAATAACTAGTAGCAGCAACAATTTCACCTTTAATTATTCACCTTGGCTCATTTGAAAGCAGCTTTCCTTGACCAATATGATTTAAACTACCATTAATTGTGTCAGAAAGTAACATGAGTAGAAGGGATTTTTAAAAGAGTACACCAACGTCTTTATCTATGGCATCTGTATGACTTCTATGAACTTTACCTTTGTTTCCCTGTCCTGAAAAAATAATGGAAAAATACATATAAGGCACTTGAGGCTAACTATACTTCTTGAGGGAGTCACTCAATGTTGTAACACGGTTTTAGTTTTGTTAAATAAACAGTAGGAACTATTTAGCAACCAGAAAACTGTTGCATGTAGTTTGCTGTTTGTTTGGTGTAAGAAGCGCAGTATTCACCCGTTCATACAATTCAAGTTGCTCACTGACATGATTCTCCATAATCCATTAACTATTCACATTTCTGCTTTCTGGAATTTGTGCTGACCACTGCAGCACCATGCTGCCCCTCATAGTGCTATAAAGTCGATCCTCTCATCTACGGACACTGAAATTAACGGATATCGGATGCAACGGACAAAATCCGCTGGTCTAGCTATAGCTATACTGTTTATTCGGTGATTATTTGGTGTTTTTCTCTGTTTTTCTGCCCTCTGCCATCATTATGCCACCCAAAGATAAGTCTAGTGGTAAAAGAAAGTGTGTCAATCTTAGTATTGGCCAGAAATTAGAGCTCATTAAGAAGTCTGGTGTTTCTGTCTCCTGTGTTTGTGAGGAGTATGGTGTGAACATTTACAATTGTATTTACATATTTATTTACATTAGTATTTAATGTACTTACCTATTTATGTTGGTCATTATGCTGCTTGTCATGTGTTCAGTACTTGGGTAGCAATTTTATGGACCTTAGTGGTGTTTTCTCTTGGATTTCCAGTATTTTAACCCCCCACACTAAAACACTTCACATCATCGGACCATTCACGTCAACGGACAACCTCTCCCCCCAATTAGTCCGTTAATGAGAGGATCTACTGTATAATCTAAAATATTCTGAAATATATTCCTAACTCTTCCTTAACTTTCAGAAAGTAAACCCCCATAAAATACAATGCAATCAAGCATTAGTACGAGGTTGGAGAGGCATGTCAGCATCACATACAGTAGGGTCCAAAAGTTTGAGACCACTCGTGAAAATGTTTTATTTTGCGCTCCTTTCTAAATTCATACAACATATACAAATACAAAATATGATATAATAACAAAAATAGAATGGAACAAAACAAATTATATTATTGACAACACCTTGAGTGAAAAGTGAAATGTTTTAAATATTTACATGAATTTCGGAGCATCATAGCATTTGGAATATCCCCCATTTTCTTCACTGACAGCACATGTTCTATGAACATAACCTTATGCTCTATTTTAAATCAACTCCATTAGAGTGTCATCTGAACATATGCTTCAGCAGAGGCTTGGCATGATGAAAATCTGACCTTTTGTGCAATGCAGTTAACATGGTCAATATCACACATTTGCACACCATAGAAAATAGTGCAGAGTCTTGAATATTAAATGCCCATGATATTGAACAAAACTTCACTCTTATTTCAAATTTTAAATTCTTAAAAACTCTGTGGTCTAAGGTCTCAGACTTTTGGCGCCCACTGTATCTACCGTACCAGTGAAGCAGTAAGCAATATAAATGATGTAATGTCACAATGTCTGAAGGGCATATATGTATATTATAAAGGTGTTTCACTCTAAATTGAAGCATTAAGCTATTCAACAGACATCTTCATTTAGTACTTACTTTTTAAGATGTTTCCGCAGTCTTGCAAAGATGTCCGTTAGTAAACCGCAACCACTTCTGCCTTCCCCGGCCGCTTGTGACCTTGTGTGGCCTGTGGGCCAGTAGCTGCCCCTGGCCTCCTGCTCCTCATCCTCGTCTTACTCCCACACCTACACCATATTCTGTACAATAAAAAAAACATCTCTTTAAACCTATTACTTCCACTCATCTCATGACCCCTGTATATTTGAACCGACCTGTGCCATTTCACAAAAAAGAAATGTCCAAGACAACCGTCCCATATTGCAAAGTGCTCGTTGGCTGCTCAATTATCACAGGGAAACAGCCATGCTCCTTCCTTAAGACTCAGTCTGTGTAACCTAGACCATGCATATGTCCTCCATTTTTGTCCCCACTTAAGATATAACTTGTGAACAATCCATGGTCATGTCCCTTGTCTCTCCTTTCTTTCTCTTATCAGGTATGGCTCAGAAACCATCCATGCTTCGGTTCCTTCCTTCTTCCCTTTTTCTCTTAAGGTGTGGTTCAGGAACCATCAATTTTCTTTGAGTAAAGGTCAGACAAGTGACAGATGCACAGAAATCATTATAATAACAGCTGGAGGACTAGGCTCCTTTCCATGGTTTGGTCCCAAAGTCCTATTTCATGATCACAACATGTCTTTTGTTCTGAAAACTGCACCAGCAATGCAACTTGTACATCTGCAGCAGGGACATGATATCAATAGTTTAAGACAGTGACATCGACCATGCTTGACCTGAATCCACAGCAAAATTCATTAATGTGTTCATGAATTATTCAAAGTTAAAATTCCCCTGCACTGGAACTAAAAGGCCCATACATGTTCCTGCATGACATTGCACCTGTGTACAAATCGAGGTCCATAATAACAAGGCTTGCCAAGGTTGATTTGGGAGAACTTGTGTGGCCTGCAGACAGCCCTGATCTCATTTCTGAATCAAAAAATCGAATTCCTTCATGTGATAAAAATATAAGTATGAAATATCAGAGACCTTCTTGGCCTTGAAAGATTTCATTAAAGGTGTCATTGCATTGTTTTTTCATTCATTTTGCAGTGCTCTCTAGTATGAATGAATGCCCTGTGAGACGGTTTTGGTGAAAAAATGCTCTGGTGCTCCTGTTTCAGGCTGTTCTAGTTTGGTGGAATACTTGCTGTTCGCTCCTCCACTTCTAGCGGCCGAGACGGGCTCTGCTCTCTCCTGGCTGCAAAATCAAAACTGTCTTCCCGTGGGTGGTCACAAGCCAAGGTGGGTGAGGCCATGAATACTAATTTTCAAAGTGATGTAAGTTCGACGGGCTTTTTCTGATTCGCTCGTTTTTCCATCTATATTCTTTCTATGGCTGATGCAGACAATATGAGGGTAGAAGAACATTTTCACGTGCAGCATGCATACGCAACTCGGAGTGACCTATTGTATTTCAAAAAGAGCAAGTATTAAACAGTTTCTCGTGGAATGACCCCTTTATTTAAGTGCATTCACAGCAACTGAATGGATGTTAGGAGATATCATTGGTCTTACACAGAAATTTTTAAAAAGAAACAATTGTCCTTTTCCTTGTTCTGCCTCAGAAATAGGGAGAAAACTTAAAGTTTCAACATAAGGTTTTTTCCCTTTCTACTACTACTACTACTACTACTACTACTACTAAGCCACGCTGTTCTTTTTTTTACCAATAGTTGGTGCTAACATTAGTTCAGAGTAACAGAAGAACACCACCACTATATTCACCCAGGTTTTGAAAATAGTTATTACTTGTTGATACACAAATAAACTTTCTATACATTAAGTATAGCCAATCAAAACTGGCTTCGGTCAAGAGGCAGAGTACAACCTAGGCAGGACATTAACCGATCACAGGGCTAACACAGAGAGGAAGAACCATTCACACTCACATCCACACCTATAGGCAATTTAGTGTAGCCAGTTGACCTAATCTGCCTGTCTGTGGGTTGTTGAAGGAAACCGGATCTCCCTGAGGAAACCCATGCAGGCAGGGGGAAGAAAACACAAACTTTACACAAAAAGACCTCAGATGGCCATCAAGCTAGAACCCAGAACCTTCTTGCTATGAGGCAACAATACTAATCACTGCACCACCATACAATGCCATGCACATAATGAGTGTCAACATTTAAAAAGCTGATGGATTGGCCTATCTATTAATTGTGGAGTGTGTGGCTTCACGTAAAGCATAGGAAAAGAAGCTGACATTGATGGCACAAGTTTGATCATTTGATTCTGCCAGTGCCCAAGATTTCTTTTGACTGACTACAGAGAGATGTGAAAGAGACTCTTGCTAGAGTCTGTGATTACATTATTTCTGCTTGGCTGAGTCCCGAGGTGGAAGATCTGTGGAAAAATAAACTATATGCTATGAGCTAAATGGAATTCAATGAGGAACTTCTTTCCTTCCTGCATTGAAATGAAAGACACTGCAGTTTTAAGAAAACAGTTTTTTATATATCCGCTCTAATTTTTTAAAAATAATATCCAAGAAACAATGTTTTTGTTATCGTAATTGTACCATCAGGTCAAAACTGTGCATTAAAGTTACGATGGAAATGGCCACCTTTATTATCCATTTTGTACTAGAGATCTATGAAAAGACGAGTCTTTGCAATTATAAAAGTAACCCTGATGTGTTTTTGAGGAGAGATTTAGCAAAAGAACAATATTGTGCACTGCCTCTCCACAGTACATGATCTTTCACCAATGCAGAAATACTCTAGTTCATAAAAGACAACTCTTCTGTTTTCAGTACATAAAATCATTTACGCTTCTAACGCATTCTGATATTAGCATTTTCTTTCGAAAAGAGTAAAGAGAAAAAAGGGGATCTTAAAATAAGTACAGCATATACCCAGATTGCTACATTACAAGTGACATTTTAATAATGCAGGGGGGGAAACCAGCAATGGTTTTTAATGGCTGGGGGGATCCGACATGTATTCAAATTGAAATGACAGACAAGAATCTGAAAGTAAAGTGACATTTGGGGAACCTTTTGATTTTTTTTTTTTTTTTTTAATTTTATGGCAACTATTTGCTGGTGTTTTGGCCCAACGGAAAGGAGATTTTTATCATGGTGAATACTGTATCTCACCAAAATTTCTCTATTAGCAATTTTCTAAAAGAATTGTTAAATCCTTTCTGTGATTTTGGTGAGTTTTGCACCTACAATAAAAAGTACATCTACAACAAAGGGTTCTTGAGTTTTTCTCCCCCGGGTAATGGTTTAATAGTCTATGTAAAACCCTAAAATAGAATGTTTGCCTATCAGAAGCAATTACAAGTAGATGCCCTTTAGGAAGAAAGGGACCCGTACTGATCCAAAAACCCTTGGAGACTTTTTTTCCTAAGAGTGTTGTTTCACTTTTTTCACTATTAAAAGATTTCCCATGTAAAGAGATGCTTGTAAAAGACAATCAAAAAGATATTTAGTGTTTATTTGCAGACATGGCTAAATCGAAGTTAAATGGAAGGTTACTTATGTAATTGTGGTTCTACGAATGGACCAACAGGGTGGTTTCCTTAGGAAATGGTTCATTTCCTTGTCAAATACCAACAGCAAAGTCAGTACCCCCTGACAGTGATCTCTACATAATACTAATCCTCTGGCCATTCCCATCAACCCAGCTTTCCCAAGTGGCTAAGGTTACATACAGTAAATATACATCCATTCTATTTTCTAACTTTTAAGATTGCCAAGCAGTTTACGTCAGAATTAGTACAGGCCATGTATTAAAGTCAACTGTCTAGGGCAATTTGCCAGACGATACCAGAATGCAAAGGAATCACAACTTGATGTGATTGTAAAAACAAGTGTAAGTTGAGTGTAAAAACAACTTCCTATTAGTGACGAAAATTAATTAATATAATTAACATAAAATAAAATAATATAATTAAAATAATATATTTAATTAATATAATAACCGCAAGTTTTTGATAACCTGTTTAAGGTTTGAAAAACACCCAAGTGCAATTTTTTCTTTTTCCTTGAGGATAATAGTCACCCAACATTTAGATACTGCTCTCTACTGAGGGTAAGAATTACGCTTGGTGCTGGTATTGTACTCTATTTAGGATAAGAATAGTTTACAGTTGCAGTTCGGTACTCTACTGACTACCACTAAAACGCACCACAGAACACGTGTTGTGATGAAGCAAGATTCAGTCTATAAAATCTGGTGACGGTAGATCAATTTCCCCACACAGTGATGGTCAGGAAAACAGCTGCCTTAATCAAACGGCACGTTATATCTGCAGTTTCCTTTGGTTTTTAATGTAAGCTGCACAAACCACTCACTGCTGTAAGTAAGACGAAGATCGGGAGCAGATCTGTGCTTAATTGACTATTATAATTAATTGTACTGGGTACCTTTAAACCCTGCGAAGTGTTTGTATCAGGTGTGTAGTTGGTCTCGTGTAGTGCAGTCGTTACTGCCCTAATAGCTGAGCATGCCCTCCGAGTGACAGTAATTCCTTTAATAATCATCCTTCAGATCTATGATATTTGCTCATCTAGTATGCATGCCATATATACTGGCAGACACTCTGGCCTATGTGTTATTTTTATTGCCTGTTTTTTCCTGTAATGCCTGCACTTTTATCAGTATAATAAATTGGCTTAGGTATAATATCTCCATGGTGCGGACCCCTGTGTCTAGCGATGGCTGATGCTGGAACTGTAAATTATACCCTGTGGACAGGGAGTTTAGTAGCCACTGATCTGTTGTCATCAAGCCCCCATGATCAAGTTGTTGGGAGGAGCTCCCTCTATCCATTGCAATCCTAACTCTATAGGAATAAGGTTCCAGTGTGAACAAGTGCCTAAAAAATCTGGTGTCTCATGTATTTTGTTTGTTTTTCAAACAGAAGGAGGCAATCATTTAATGCCTCCAGGGCTTGTGATTCAAAGACTTGTCCAGGTACCAATACAGGTAGTATAGTGTGTTTCTACCAGGCTCTGAAAATGATATTTGAGCAAACCAAACTTGTCACCTCATCTGTGTTAGCAGTCCTAGTGATGTGCCAGAAAATGTTGCTAAGCTAGAAATGCTGTCTTGTAGGATCTCTGTGCTTATTGCATCTCTTGCTGTGGGCATTTCCTTAAGGGTCAGCAGCAAATGTACCACAGCATTACACATAACAGTTACACTCACCAGTGTATCATATGCTTTACAAACCAACTTGTCAGCTCTTTTTTATTTGGGCTGCGCACAGCGCAGCTTTATGCTCAAGGCTTCAAATGTACTACTAATGAGGTGACTGGTTTCACTACTGGAGGTATTGATCACAAAGCAAAGGTTTCTCTTACTGTAGCCAGCCCTTTTATCAAATAGCAGCTTCGGCGTGTTCTTAAGCCTTATAACCCTACCTTTTTTTTTGAAACACTATGAAAACGCTGACAAATGTTTTATATAATTACCATTTCTATGAATAAAATGAGTGAAATGGATGCATTTCATGGGAGATTTCCTTTTGCAAATGGTGAGTGGATACCATACCAAACCACTTTATTTATTGAGCACTTTACAACAACAACAGCGCTGCGCAAAGTGCTGTACACTAAGATGTTGTATAATAATACTAGCAAAAAAAAGAAAATTAGAGTAATTATAATAACAGCAAAATAAAAAATCATAAAAACACACCAACACAAAAATCATACTACTACTACTACTAATAATAATAAAATAAAATAATGATAACCACAAATAAAAACTACTTAAAGAGCACAAAACATCTGTCTTTCCTGTGACATTAGGAATTTATCCTATTACTTGAATCCAGTTCAAATTTACAGTTAAAAAATATATATATTGTTCATTTAAAACATGTGTGTTGTTGGCATGAAGGAAGCATGTAACTTTTAATTAAAGGATATATTAATTTGATCTACTTGTGTCATCTGGAGCGCTATGTGTGTGTGCTGCAGGGAACTGAAGTCTCCTGTGTCTGTGTGCACTATAAAGCTGGTAGAGCTACTGCAGACCTCATCATATGACTACGTCTAGGGTAACACGGTAGCAGTAGATAGTAACACTTTAACAACTTTTTAAAAAGTAAACAAAATGTTTTTAATGATATAAATAAATAACGATTATGAAAAAAAGTAATTTCTACTTTAATGGCAAGAGAACAACCCCTTTTTCTGGACATATTGATCGTGATACAGACAAATGCCAAACAGAAATTTGGCTAAGAAAAACAAACCTTTATTTGCTCTCTGCTGGGAATAAAAACTTATTTTGAAGACAGTGCTGATCCTGAATGTATACCGTGGGGATATTATTAAACATTATAGTATACAGTATTATTCCTTACTATATATGTAATATGTTTATTTGTTCATTGCCAAACATGTTTAAAATATAACTGCAGAAAATATATATGAAAAATGAAATATTAAAATGAAAAGAATCATGAAACAACTAACTATTCACTTACATTTATTAATGGTTTATATCTTAATGTTGTATGTGTATATGGTAATTAAAGGATTAACTACTGTATATGTTTTGCAGCCATGTGGACACTGGGATTTAAGCAGAACCGGCAATTGCATTACCTTCATTTGGCAGACGCCCTTATCCAGAGTGACTTACATTTTAACCTCACTTATACAACTGAGCATTTTTGAGGTTAAGGGCCTTGCTCAAGGGCCAAACAGTGGCAGTATGGTGGTGCTTGGATTTGAACTCCCGACCTTCGATCAGTAGCGCAATATCTTAACCCCCACTGATCTACGTGCGCCAATTAGCCTTCAGAGTTCTCTTCTAAAATGTTTGCTTTAAAATGAAGGAAAGAGTGGAACCTGACCTTCCTGACCACCCGTGTGTGTGTGTGTGTGTGTGTGTGTGTGTGTGTGTGTGTGTGTGTGTGTGTGTGTGTGTGTGTGTGTGTGT
>JAQMCW010000932.1:0-10997 GCA_030068335.1 Chrysichthys cranchii
AGAACATGGTTGTTGTTCAATAATAAAATTATTCCTCAAAAATACAACTTGCCTAATAATTCTGCACTCCCTGTAGTAAGTGCCTGGTCAGGGTCAGAGTGGTTTAAATTGGACTACGAGTTGATTTATATTTTGGGAAATGGAGCCAATTAAAAATTTAAACATTGACACACATATCTAGAGGAGACTTTCATTCAGTGCTATGAGACATTTCCATTTTTCAAATTACATTACTCTATATTACAGGAATTTAGCAGGTGCTCTCATCCAGACCGACATGCAACGAGTGTAAAAGTCAGGTACAAGAAGAGTAGAACTTGTAGAAATACTGCAGCTCTCACATTTCCGCCATCATTGTCCACATTTGCCGACAGCCAACAACGAGACAGCAACGTATCCTTCAGGTTTCTCTAATTATACCAAAGTTGTTTATACAAGTTCTATTTCCCAGCATCCTAGGAGCTTCTCAAATCAAATCAAGTCAAGAGGGTTCTAATAGTCATTCCTCTATAAGGCTTGTAGACATTTTGTATGAAATGTCCTTCCTCCAGGCCAGTGGTGCGACGCGTGACCGTACACAAAACTACATAATGCGTGGATGCACAACAGCGTGAGACGAGTGCAGGACAAAGAATACACAGAAGAGAACAAGAAAAGGACAAGACAAATAAATACACAGAACATTTGTTTATAACCTGTAAACTCTTTGGTATTGTAGCTGCAAGAAGTATAGCGGTCCATAAAGTGTCCATAAGCGTACTAGGTGACCCGGAAACACAGGATCAAATCCGCAAAGTGCACCGAAGTGTTTGTGCTGTGTTTGTCTTAGGCATGTGCAAAGAAACGCCGAAATTAAATCTTTCTACCTAAAAATGAATAAATAAAATACAAAGTGCCGCAAAGAGTAATAAATTAAACAAAGTCGACATTTGGTGTGGTGACCCTTTTGCTTTTGATTTCTTGAACAGTAGTCCCAGGTACGATTTGTGCAGGTTTATAAGGAAAGCTGTAAGTTTTATTGAACATCTTGGAGAATCTGCCACAGTTCGCCTGTCGTTCTTACTTTTCATGCAAAACCCAGGAAATTAATTATGGTTGTTTTTGTTTTCGGTTTTGATTTCTTTCCGCCTGAAAAGTGGTCTCTTGCGCAATATGTTGCTTAAGAGTTTCTTAAGAGGGTTTTTTTTTTGTTTGTTTGGTTTTTTTTGGGGAAAAGTAATGCTTGGAAATTTGGGTTGACTCAGTCATGCTGAATTCATCATATAAATATCTATAGCTGCATTTGTACTAAAATAATTGGGTGCCTATAATTTTTGCACACTACTGTATATCAGGATGAGGAAATGGCAGACCCAGAACTCACAGACCGTGCTGACGGTGATGGTATTCCTGCCTGTGGGTTTTTCCCCCTCACCAGTGTTTTCCAGTGCTTCCGGGAGCATAGTGATAGGGTTCATATTTAATTAAAAAAAAAAAAAAAAGTTTAGTCAACGCCACTTTGGATTTAACTCCAAATGCACATGCGGATAATTGAAGCACTAAACCGATTCAGATAACGACAGTGTCATTGCCTTACACCGCTAGTGAAAGTCCAGACGAAAGGCCCCTCAATGATAAACAACTAGCCATATGGATCTGTGCAGCTTAAGCGCTTACATTTATGCTTACGTATACATTCTGGTGTACCACAATCCAGGTTGTAAGCACACTAAATACCTGGCTGAAACCTGCCAAAGGAAATATTTGGACGTCTCCTGTCTCTTTGTGTTCGTAACCCAAGTCGTCACGCCGGTGGAATAATGAGGAACACGTTTTCCGAATTTCTTCAATTCATATAATCAGCATTCTGCGTGAAAGCCTTAAGCCATGCCCCATGACGCATGTCTCGCACAGTAAGCTCTAACTGAAGGAAACGTCCGTTTGTGCAGTAATTTCGATGTCCTGGGTGTTTTATTTGCCCGTTTGAGGAAAGTTGCACTTTTACTGACTTGAGCTTTCTAAATAGTCACATGTGGTAATATTCGTGTGGTCATCATTACAAGAATGAAAGCGATGAAAAAATTGTGTTTTAAAGGTTGATAAATCTTACACAGTAAGTTGATGACTGCTTAATTTTATGTTTCAGAAGCAGAGATTGAAATATTTAATACCAGAACTTTTCAACCTTAAATTACTTATTTGATCAATGATCAAAACCCAATATAGTGGAACCTCTGGTCACGAACTCGATCCGTTCCGAGACTCTGTCTGTGACCCGTTTTGTTCGCGACCTGAATAAATTCTTCCCATTGAAATGAATGTCAATACAATGAATGTGTTTCAGCCCTCAAAACGTGTTTTTAAAGTGTATTATGGGTTTATGTGTGGCAAAAAAAACATAGAATAAAATTAAAATCACAAATTAATTAAAAAAAATATATTTTTTATTAATTATAGAAAAATAAACCTAAATGAAATAAACAGATGATTTGAATGCGCGTTCCCTTTGTGGCGGATACGTAGTTGCTGGCGTAGGTGGATGGTGGTGGAGGGATATGGTGGCGCTTCTCATGTTTTGTGATTATTTCTTGCTTTATTTCAACTGTTATACGCTTAGGCTTCTTACTCTCACTACCATTTTCACTTACTTGGGACCCGTAATGAAGCTCATAGAGCAAAAATGCAGAGAAACACAACAAAAAAAAAATGCTGTGAACATGTTTTAAGCACAGAAGAAAAAAATCAAAGTTTGAACAATCTTTAATTATACAAAAACCTACTGCAAACAACCAAGAAAGCTAACCGTGCATGAGTCGACTTCTGGCGTTAAGGAAGTGAGGAGGAAGATGGGCGAGGAGGAGGTTTACTGTACATCCAATGAACGCACGTCTGACTGAGACCGATTAAAGGGACACGTGCGTCTTTGTTCGGTACGCAAACAGAAAATGGGAAAATATTAGTGTGTACAAAGCAGAAGGGGAAAATGCCCGGTGGCTGTGTTTGTTCGACACCCGATTATGTGGTCATGACCAGATGCAAAATTTGGGTGGATTTTGTGGTCGGGAACCGATTTGTTCGTCTTCAGGGGCGTTCGTGACCAGAGGTTCCACTGTACACTTAGTTTTTTCCCTCCTTGCCTGCAACTGACGGATTTCTTCAGAGGTTACTTCTTAACGAATTCCGAAGTTCATTTCTCCGACTCGGAGCTTGCATCCAATAAGTCCGTCCGATAAGTAGTGATGTACTCGTGTTTATTGTAAGGACATGCTCTTTTTGTAAACTGAAATATTTAGTGTTTTGGCAGCTGTGTCCTCACGTTCGGATTTACACAGCTGCTCCTCTTGGAGGAGTCCATGGGTTCAGCCAACATGTTCCAAAATCTCCACAAACACTGCACGGCCGCGCCGTCCGAAAACGAAACCACAGAAAACGGGGAGGCGGTGAAATGCTTTAGTGAATGCACACACTCAGGGGTCACGCCGTAAAAGAGACGGGGTAGAATTTTATTCCCTGAGAACGAGCGAGCGAGAGGTTTAAGCGAGCACTGCCAGAACCCACTGTTGTGATATAGTACATGAGGAGACATGAAAGAGAAACCTATCTCAGAATCGACAGCACACGTGTACACTGTGAGAACAGTGGGTTGTGTGTGTGTGTGTGTGTGTGTGTGTGTGTGTGTGTGTGTGTGTGTGTGTGTGTGTTGCCTTAGGGTCATGATGAGGGCGTTTAACAGAGTAGGTCCAGGTTTCCAGGTCTTTCCAGTACTTCCCAATTCCGAGCACCACTAACTTATTTGGGAAAACACTTTTTAAGCTAGTCGTAAGTTGTTGGGGTTTTTTTTCTTTTAATCCTCCTCCTCGTCCTCGTCCTCCTCCTGCTTTTTCTTTTCTCTCCTTGGTTTTCTCTCTGCACCTTCTCATCCTTCACGCTCCTTCAAAGCAAATTAAAAAGATGTAACCAAGCCAGCTATAATCCGAACCCAAGTGACCGTAGGAACGACTTCACATCGACCCTTGTGTTACTCTGGTGAAGTTACTCTGGTGTTGTCTTGGCTCACGGACTTCCTCTTTGAATCACATCCAGTCACAGTGCATTATGGGTATTCTGTGGTGGTTTGGGTTCCCTATTTGTGTGACACAAAATGGCAGACCCCAGAGCGCACTAGTTATATAACGAGACGCAGTGTGAACATACTTTTTCCTGCGCTCACACTCTCACTTTTGTTTTTCATTTGATTCTCCTTCTGCTCCCCTCCCTTCTCCTTCTTCTCATCATTCTTCACCTTCAGTGGTTTCACTTGCTTCTCCTCTCCCACCTTCCCACCATCATTCTCTTTCTTCTCCTCCTGCTCCAATATCTTCCATCACATTCTCCTCTTCTCCTGCATCTTCTCATCAGTTGCCTCCTCCTTCTCTGCCTCTTGCTCCTTCCCACCAACTTTTCATCCTCCTCTTCCTCCTCCATTCTCCCTCATCCGTCTCCTCCTGATGCTCCTCCTCTTGCTCCTTTCCATTTTCACCCTCTTCTCCTCCACTTCCTCCTCATCCGTCTTCTCATTATGCTTCTCCTCCCGCATCTCTTCCTGCTGATTCTGATCATTCTTCACCTTTAGTTCTCCTTTACTTCCTCCTCCTCAATTGTCTCTTCATTCTTCTTTCTTCTCCCCCACCCCTCCTCCTCCTCCTCATCGTCATTCTTCACCTTCACCTTCCCTACTTCCTCCTCTTCCTCCATTATCTTATCATTCTTCTCCTCCTCCTTGTTTTCATTCTTCCTCTTCTTCCTGCTCCTGCCCCACCTCCTCCTTCTTATCTTTATCCTGCTCCTTGTCATTTTCAGTTTGCAGCTTCGTCAGGTCCTCCTCTTCTGCCTTATCCAACTTTTTCACTGTTCTTCTCATTTAATCCCTCTGCTTCGTCATCTTCTTCTTCTTCATTTTATTATTATTGTTATTGTTATTATTCACCTTCACACACTCCCTATCCCTAATGAGCAAGCCTGTGGCGACGGTGGCAAGGAAAACCTCCCTGAGACGACAAGAGGAAGAAACCTTGAGGGAAACCAGAGTCAAAAGGGAACCCATCCTCATTTGGGTGACACCAGATAGTGCCATTATAACAAGCCACATCTACATCCATGTGTTATGTGGTCAAAAAGTTAAGTTGTGTAACGCCAGTTGCACTGTAGTTTTTAGAAAAGTCTGGGTTCTTCTGTTCAGCCCAGAGCCATGGCAAGCCTGCGCTGGCTGAGAGCTTGGGGTCATGTTTATTATTCCTCCCTCCAGTCCGGGTGCTTTAATAGTACAAATATTGACACGCAGGGGGAACAGCTCACTACCGTGTTAACCTTAAACCAAACAGGCACGTCTCCCTCGTTTCTCATTTGTAGCCAAGGGGAAACTCACCACCTCCTAATGGCCACTTCTGCATTAAGCTGCCAGGAGCAATGTTCTCTGCATGGCATGCGAGCAGTCCAAAACAGTCGTTAAGCTGATAATCTGGTTAGAATCAGTCTGGCTACACGAGCAAACTGTGTCCGGGTACAAATCCGTGATTGAAAGGAAATGACGTACAGAATGAGGTTACTGTCCAAGCGTTTTGATTTGAGCTCTGGGCTTGTTTTGCTTTGGAGTACTTTTGGGATTTGACAGTGAGTCCTGAGCGGCATTTATGTTGCCTCCATCGCTTACTCATCCATACTCCATTTCAGAAAAATTCCCCAGTCTCCATTATGTGAAACCTCATCAGGTGCAAGAGCAATTTTAAGATGAAATGACATGTAGGCCCCTTTAGTGTGCATGTATCTTCATTAATCACAAGGAGGCCACTCTGCCTCAGGTTTAGTTTTTTTTTTTTGTTTGTTTTTTTTAAGTTTCAACCACATTAAGGGCCTGTGTCCGTCAGATGTGTTTTCTTCACTGGCAAGCTATGATCTCATTTTCAGAGTGCTCCCAGAGCGCTTAGTGTTGCCAGGTTACAACATCTAGCACTTCCACGTTCGTTCATTGTGAACGTCACATCTCAATTTACTTTAGAAAGGTAAGTTAAAACGATGGAAAGAAATCATGTTGAATTTAAATACTGATCATGGTAACCCTTCAGTGTTAAATAATAAATAACTGGGCTAGGATCCGTTTCTCATCCACCATTGTTGACAGCGTTGATCTCGTAAGTCCCGTCCCGTCTTGATTCTCATTGGTCGGTGAGAGAGACGTGACCTTGACGAGCTCGGAGGTGTTTCAGAAGTTTTAACTTCATAGGAATTGAATTGAAAAATAAATCAGTGCCAGGGCAAAAAAAAAGTCCAACCCATTCGGTGGCCGCAGACCAAACAAAAAAGCTTTTGGACCAAATTTGACTGTGACTGACGCAAAAACCAGGCTCCTGCTGCTAATGTATCACACAGACTTGGACATCACTCGTATATCTATAGCAGTAAGATATTTTTATTTATTTGTTTTTTGGTCACAGATGAACGTGCATTGAGGGGGAAAAAAAAACAACAAACAAGCGAAGCCTGATTTGGAAGGTTTGATGATAAACTGCAGAAGGTTCTAATTTATTTTGCACACAGCTTTACTGATGTTTAGCACGAGAGGTGATGGCCACGTGGCCTGCCTGCTGCTGACTTATTGCCATCTGATGTGCACAGCATCGATCATGATGTGACATTGAGCACACCGTGATCAGATCAGTGTGTACCTCCCTGAGGGAATAATGATGAACTAACAACATTTGGTACCACAGCTGGCCTTGCAAACAACCAGTGAGCGTAAAAATCTAGTTAAAGGATCAGATCTAAAAGGAGGATTGAAACATTGGGCACATAGGTCCGTTGACAAAAACGAAAGTTCCCTTGTCTAATGAAAAAGCAATAATTTATTCAGGAAAAAATTCAGGCAAAATCTTAGTTACGGTCAGTCTTACCAAGGTCTTTTTTTTTTCCTTTTTTCTGAATGTCTTTTTTTTTTGGGGGCCCATATTAAGTATAAGGTCTTGTAAATGAAGCAACGTCTTTTTAAAAACAATCAAACTATGTCAGAAATCTAGATGTTACACTATTGTCAGCAAAGATTTTATTTCAGTATCTCTTTAGCCAATTTTTAACAATCCTGTAAGTGCATTTTCAATCCTTCCTACTGATTCATAGTATTCATTCGTTCATTTTTAGTAATCGCTTCTTCCTGGCTGATTCCTAGCATTTCCCTCTAAATAACACTGAGTAAACGATGCCTTACCCACATGTATCCAATCACATCGGTATCCTCCCTGCGTTGCCAGATGAAATTGTCACTACTGAGCTGAACGTCTTCATACAGTAGGCCTATATCGAGGGAATAGATTTTTTTTTTTTTTTTTATTAAGAAAATTTGCTAGACAAGATGTTCACTGTGTAGTTAGGCTCTTAGGATGGAAAGAGAAAAACAGAAATTTCATTAGGAGGTCCTTACGGGGGCTCCCAAGTGACACAACAGTTTGAAATAACGGTTTGTCCTGTTATCCAGGGGTGGTGAGTATGAATCCCAGTGATGTTTTAGGCTTTCATGGCTAGGAGTCCAAGAGAGTGAAATTGACCGCGCTCTCTGGGCGGGACAAGTGTCATACTCTCTGTCCTCTGTCAATCACAGGGGCACTTGTCAATCATGGGAGTCTGGGAGCTCAGGTATGTTGAAGAGGGCGACCAGACTAAATTAGGGAGAAAAGCGTTCCATGTAGAAAACATTTTAACTCTCATACGGAAACTTTTTCTTAATAAAAACTAAGAGCCATTAGACCAGCGGTGACTAACCCGAATCGCGTCGGCATTTTTGCACATCTTTGAAAGGCTAAAATTGTCTCTTCTATCTGTTAACACCAATAACTCCAATAAAGTAGAATAGGACAGTTCTTACAGTTCTCCCACCTCTCTGAGGCATTTCTGAATGTTTTTAAAACCCTACTATGAAGCCTTCTGAATTCAGTTGGTCTTACTTGTCTGTTGTGAAAATGCTGACTGTAGATTTCAGTATTCATTTTTGCAAATGAATCAAGGCAGTTGGCTGTATGTGGTCAATGAGCCTTGACTTGCCTTGTCACCTTTGCTTTATACACTTTAGAAAGCACTGTACTATTCGGGTCTACACTGGGTTAAAAAAAAAAAAAAAGCTTATTGAATTTACTTAATTCAAATGCGCGCATCGGTTCCATGTGATAAAATTGAGTTACATTAACACGATTTGTTTTCGTACATCAAAGATGAATTTTCAAAGCCCTAAATAAAATCGAGCTCTGTGCTCAGACCTGAACTGAACCGAGGGTCGGACCCAGGTCCCTGGCATTCTGCAACAGCCATGTTACTGCTGTGCAATTCTGCCCACACGTCTTAAGGGTGTTGATTTGATATTATAATTATAGTTTCAGTCAGTGCCAACATTCCCACAAGATTTCATAATGTAACTGGTTTACATTAGTATTTTGTAAATGGATCATGCTCACTCTACATAATCCAATTAAATGGCATTTTTTGACGTAATATTTGTATGTATATTTAAAAAAAAAAATCTACCCTGCATGTAACATATTCCCTTAAATCTGACTGACCACACATTCCCTTTTTTCAGTGTGCATTCCCAGAAGGAAATGAAAAATGTGTATTCAAAAGTTTTTTTCATCATGTTTGTTTCTCTTCATATAATTAGTCATTGTATAGTGTATTGCCAGTTGAGTGTTTCCACAACGCTCCTTGCATATGTATGTTGTGTCAAATGATTTTCATGCAGCAGTGTTTTTCATCTCTTTATTGAAAGATGTGAAGCCCACATGGGATGTTTATTTAATTTGCTTTACGCCTGTACCATACCAGTTTTCCACTGGTGAAATCAACATGTTTGATGTTGTACCCAAGCGGGTTTTTTTTCTGTGTTCATTTAGGAACAAGAGGATCCCAACAAGCTCGCTACCAGCTGGCCCGACTACTACATAGACCGCATCAACTCAATGGCTGCTGTAAGTGCCCATTTTAGAGCTTTCTATCCCACAATCGCAATCAACAAACACACCCCCCCCTTCCTCCCTCCTATTTCTGTCCTTCTGTCCTAACCTCTGACTCAGGTTACTGACTCATCAGTGTTGAGTTTGACTTTAAGAAAAAGCCCTTTTTAATGTTCTAGAAGTAAAGTTAAAAACTCCAGTTCAACACTTCAAGCTCAGGACACTCGGGTTCACGAATCAGGGTCGTCTTCTTCTCCATCCGGCAGAGAAGGGGCTCCGTTGACATTTCTACAGGGTGAGGTCGCTAGACCCACGCCCAGCTCGGACCCAAGACCTTCTTGCTGTGAGGCGACAGTGCTGAGCACTTAGCCACCATGCCACCCATCAGTTAGAGTAGGAGTATTTATTTTTAAGTGATACTGAGGTGCCATTGGAGAATCAGGACTCTAATAGTTCCATTGCACATTTCTCCAAATTAGAGTTGAATATGACTGACTTGAACAGTTTCAGTCATGCGACCTCTGTCCTCCTTTTACAGACACTCAGGTTGACTTAGTATGTGATGTTCAAAAACAGACACCTCACCTGAAAGGATATAACAAGAAGGTATTTGGACTAATCTTGCTACAGTTAAGGAATGATGGATTTGGTTTTGTTCTTGACTCAACATTGGACTTGGACTTGCTGTCCATTCTTCAGTGTTTTTAATCGTTTTTTTTTTTGTTTTGTTTGTTTTTTGTTTGTTTTTTGTTTTTAATTAATCAATGAATTTATTTATTTGTTTGTTTGTTTATTATTTATTTATTTATTTTTAAGATGTCCAAATTCCGTGACGTCTCGCCGTCCAGCCAGAATATTTCCACAGTAGCACATGTCCTAGTAAATCTCAGATTGGTGAGATTAGTGACGTCACTCTGCTGTTGGACCAAAGGGTGGACCGTAAAGCAATCCCCGTTATATTTTGCAGTATTCCTTTATTAACTAGATTTGCAGAGATCAGTTACTCCTAGCAACCCATTATTTAGAGGTCTATTAATTTTGCAGATGTTTGTGTTTATTGGCTAGGGCTGGGAAAACAATCTCCTGACAAACAGCACACTTCCTGCTGGGTTTTAGGTTCAAGACTACATATAGTACCTCATCAGGTCCATTATCATCTTTCGTTTGATCATTACCACACATGTCGCTGATCTCTGTCCTTGCATCTTATTGCTCACAGTGATTAATGGCCTTATAATTATAGGCTTATTTCTGAGCTTTCGTTTCTGTCCAAACACAGTTAATAAAGCTCATGAGGGTTAATAAAGATTTGCTTCATTTAGCTCATTCTGGAGCCATCAACAACTTTATCCTCTCAGGTATGAGTGCAGCTTTTACATTTGACATTTCTGCCACGGCTCAGGTTTGGTAAACAGTTTATCTTGTTGATGGAGCCCGGTTCGTTCATTCATTCATTCATTCATTCATCTTTCATATACACTTTTTAATGGTCAGGGTCATGGTAGATCATCTTGTGGACACAAGGTAGGAGTAAACAGGGGACACCAATCTATCACACGGTATTTTTTTCCATGTCCTAAAAATGCATATTTATTTAGTGTTTCATGATATATGTATGCAAAATGTATTTATATTATGACTGAGTAAATGCGCAAAACTAAACCAGAATATTCTATGATTTAAATCCACCAGTAACCATATAGATTGTTTGCAAAGCTTTGGGCATGCCTGGCTAAATTACAACCTGAATTCCAGAAAAGTTGGGATGTTCTTGAAAGTTGAATAAAATGACTAAAAGACTTTCAAATTACATGAGCCAATTTTTTATGCACAACAAAACAGATAACATAACAAATGTTCAAACTGGGAAATTGTACACCTTTATCCCCTAAATGAGCACAGTTCAAATTTGATGCCTGCTACAGGTCCCAGAAAAAGTTGGTACGGGGGAAACAAATGGCCGAAAAAGCACGAAAGTTTAAAGAGATTCAGCTGGGAGAACATCTAGCAACTAATTAAGTTAATTGATATCAGGTGTGTAACATGATT
>JAQMCW010001002.1:0-10994 GCA_030068335.1 Chrysichthys cranchii
GGGGTCCCCCCGGAGGAGTTGGTGGAAGTGGCTGGGGAGAGGAGGGCCTGGGCCTCCCTCCTGAAGCTGTTGCCCCCACGACCCGGCCCTTCCGGATAAGCGGGAGAAGACGAGACGAGACAGTTGAATTGTTGATATTGCGCCTTTAACTTTTTTTTTTTTTTTTTTTTACTAGTAAGAATGTTTTTCATTTTTGCATTTCAGATATCAGAAAATGCAATTGTGAAATTCTATTCTAACTAGTAACAATTATAAATAAGATATCTCCAATTCGTTGCAGAACTAGTCAACATTAAATTGGAGATATCAAAAAAGGAATTCCCACTAGTCAAAACATTGCTAGATTTAAATAATAGCAAATTAGGGCAGATATCCAAAAAGAATATGCAAATTGGAACATGTATTCAAAATTAAATTGTAGCACGTCAAAATTGTTTAAGAGATCTTAAATTAACCTTCTGACATGTCAAAAAGGATATTTAAATTCACGCCACACTCCGTGGTGACATCAGCACCGGTAAGCAGTGGCTGGTTGACATCCTGTTTTATTAAACGATGGAAAATGAAGAGAGAAGGACTTTTAAATACTGAGAGGGCCACATATCCAAAATAGATTTTACATGTCAAGGTGTGACATTTCGACATGTGGAAAAGAATATGCAAATTAGGGTGACATTTCCAAAAACGGTTTGCTGATATGTTGGAACAGGACCAATCTGACATGTGGAAACATAATACCACTAGTGAAAATTAAATCGCTACCAGTCAGCCCTACTGATTACATGTTAAAACAGCTTGCCATGACCTCTCTCAACAAGAAGGTGTTTTTGTCTACAGAACTGCCTCTCAGTGGATGGTTTTTGTTTTTGTTTTGTTTTTTTGCTTTGCACACCATTTGGTGTATTTTGCTGTTGTATGTGAAAATCTCAGGAGATCAGCAGTTTCAGAAACACTTAAACCAGGCCATTTTATAAACATTGCATGGTCAGTTACACTGAGAATGTGAACATTAACTGAATGAAACTTTTGCTGTTTTGTATCTGCATGAATGTATGCAGTGGCATTGGGCAGCCACATGATTGGCTGAAAAATGCATGCATCAGCTCAGGTGTGCCTATTAAAAATATGTTTTAAAAAATGTGTGTTTGGTTGTATTTTTACAGATACAGACAAAGACATACTATCTCTTGGTCCAGCTTGGAGATCATCTCCTCCAGCTTCTGGTGACCGTTTTTCAGGTCCTGCTCAGTCCTCTTGAGAGCATCCAGTTCAGCCTGAGCGCGGTCCATCTCCTCCTTCATCCTCCAGCGCAGCTTGTCACTCACTGCAGACACCAGAGACGCGCGGATCGTGTCCTCGCCGATGGTGGCATCACGACTGGGACCTGAGAGTACATTTTGCCAGCAGTCATTTCTGAAAGTCAGACGACAGGCTAAAACAAAAATACACTCAGGTTTTGTACAGCTTACCTCCAGCAGTGGTGGGAGTATAGAGTGTCGTTCCAGATGTGGCTGGGTATCCAGAGGTGCCAGCAGGGTATGGATAACCCTGAAAACTTCTAACAGACACATTAAGAAGAATGTTGTAGAACAAAGATTTAATCATATGAACAGAAGAAAGAAAAGTTAATGACTTTTTACCCTGGGTTAGGAGAGTAACCCTGGCCAAATGGACTGCTCGGAGTGTTTGGCAAGTAGGAAGCTATAAGAAAGAGGAAAAAGTCAACACAAATGGTAAATGACTTTTTCCCGCAGAAATTTAAAACACTTAAAAAGCACTAAACGATGATGTGTTACAAATTTCTGATGACCAAAAGTGCCAAGCATCAAAGGCAACAAAAATCTAATACAACAAGTTACATACAAGTTAGGTCAGAAAAGAATAAGAAAATTAAATAAATAAATAAATAAACAAGCAAACAAACTGGACACAATTCTTGTATGATCTTAACCTGCCTTAAATCAACAATAATAATTTCAACACACCATTTGGTGGACCAGCAGCTTGAAATCCTGGATATGCTGTCTGTGTGGTGGGCCGTGCAAAAACTGGGGGCTCTTCTCCGAAAACCACAATCATCACCTGGATCAGCCCAAACAGATCTGACTGAGGCTAAACCAACAGAAAAAAAAAGATTAGTAACCAGTGCCTGAAAAACAGATCCATTAAAATGACAGTGGAATCATATTACCTGGATAAAGAATGAAAGAAAGATTAAAGTTTGGGGTTTTTTGCCCAAGTGAAAAATTACCCATCAACTTACATGTTTCCATTCATGCAAATACGGGAGGTAGATTTTTCCATTGGCATCAACGTGCTTCCCTGTTTTAATCATCATGGAGCTGGTGGGCTTGACAAAGCAGATGGGAGGACTGTATGGATAGGTGTCCAGCAGCCACACACAAATGGGAATGTTGTATACATTTCCTAAAACATAGAAAACAAGAAATCAGATCAGATCGGTACATTCATTACAGTCCATCTATACACTGCAAGTGATTCTTCATGGCAAACAAACAAACAAATTAAATAACAGACAAATGGGAAGATTGTATACATTTCCTTGAAGCAAAAGTGAAGGAAAAGATGCAATCTGAAAGCAGAGCGGTCAAACGTTGGAAGTTAAACATTCGCCAAGGACTACTGCAGAAGCTGTATATTTCCACTGTTGCATAAAATCCACCTTTTCTATTTTCAATACTATATCAGAGCGCTCAGTATGGTGGAGACAGCATGCTTTAAGACAAGATATGTTGTATGGTTGCATGCAAGTCACTACACGTCATATGCATTCACATAAAATGTGTCTGCGAACTGGATTGTAAAATAAATCAAATCTAACCAGTTAATCATCCAGTACATCCATACATACAAATATAAATGTTAGTATATTGAAGCAAGTCCATTAATAATAGCACTATTTTATACATTGAATGTACACATCAAAATCAGCCACTGTTTTTTTGCATATACAGAAATGCTAAAAAAAAAATATATATATATATATATATATATATATACACACACACACACACACACACACACACACTTCAACAAGAAAAACATCTGCATAAAAGCTGGATTATTGTATGCAAGTCTCTCCACACTACTCTCACCTCTCTACACACTGATACTATCATTCTATTTAGCTTTGAAAAAATGGACATAGATAACCATTGTTGAATTGCGTACACATTTTTGGGACCCTTTTGTATGTGGGTTTACAATGCCACAAATAAAACAAAAACCCACTTAGCCTAATTAATGAGTTAATTAATTAATCCTGTTTTCTTAGGAAGGCTGATTGAAATTTTTAAATGATAAGAGTTTATTAAATGACAGTAGGAGCACGTTTAACCATCAGATCGTGTGTACGTTCTTGTTCTTCTCACCTTTAAAGCTCACTGGTACAGTTCCTGTAAGACTCAGTAACTCTCTGTTGTTGCCATCGTTGAACACTATGAAAAGTTGTGTTGTGAGACAGAAAAGTTAAAAAATCATCCAGAAACAAACTAAACATATTATAGGCCTATATAGGCCTACTTTATATGCCTGGTTTTACCTCATGCTGTAAAATCTTTTAAGGCAAGTTACTACATGCAAACAGGGGCATTTCAAAATAACAGAAATCACAATCAACCAGCCAGTGGTTTGCTGATATTCTTACAAGCATCTGTGTATTTTTGTTACCTTTTCTGCAGAACAAAACTGTAAATGTATTATGCAAATGAGGCTTTGTATTCAAATAGCATTCAATTTAATTTATATTGCATGTTTTTTTTTTTTTGGATTGTACTAATGTATTTATTTCTATACCATTTATATTGCATGTTGAACATTGTCATGAAGCAGCCTCACAGAAGAAATATATAAACTCCAGTTATAAACTTAAACATGTCTCTCTCTAATGTGTATATGTATACAGTTGATCCTCTCATTAATGGACTAATCGGGGGACAGGTTGTCCACTGACTTGAATAGTCCGATGAAGATGAAGTGTTTTGGTGTTTAAAAAAAAAAAAAAAAACCCAACAAGGTCCATAAAAGTGCTACCCAAGTACACATATATACACATTACAAGCAGCATAACGACCAACATAAATAGCTAAGTACACTGAGAAAACACTGAGGTGAAAAACACCAAATAATCGCCGAAAAAACTGTACAGCTTCACAATGAACACAGCTCAACCAACGCTTGTAAGCACATAGTAGCACACACGCCACCGCCGCCTAGCGGACAACTGCTGAACTACTGGACTCAGTTTGAAACACCCGGGGTTTTTAAACTTTCATACCAGACATTTTGGCTAATGGATTATGTATTCAGACCAGCAGATTATGTCTGTTGCATCTGATATCTGTTAATGTGGTGTCCGTATATGAGAAGTTCAACTGTGTGTGTGTGTGTGTGTGTGTATATATATATATATATATATATACACACACACACACATACATATATATAAAAAGCAGGCTTGTGATGACAATAGCAAGGAAAAACTTCAAGACAACAAGAGGAAGAATTCTTGGGATGACCGAGACTCAAAAGGGAACCCATCCTCATTATTTCACCCTGAAGATGCTGTTTACTTAGGAAGACTGATTATTTGGGATATCATATCATATATCATTATTCACTTTCAGTAACCGCTTCCTCCTGGTCACAGTGGTTCTGGACCCAATCCCAGCAAGACTGGGAGCGAGGCAGGAAGACATGCAGGACTTCACATCACAGGACCCCATACACACAGTCACACACTCATTCACACCTAGCGCCAATTTATCTGGCATGTGTTTGGGAGGCGGGAGGAAACCCGAGAGCCCAGAAGAAACCCTCACAGACATGGAGAAAACATAAGAACCCTAACTCAGGATTATGGAACTGTGACACAGCAATGCTATCTGCTGAAAATCCAACGCACTTTAGGATAAAAAAAATAAACTGTCATTTTCAAATTTTATGAAAACTCCAGCTATAATAAACATTTGGGAAATTCCTTTCTAGCATCCTCCGAGTTAGAGAATGACATTTTAACATAATAAAACAGTTTATCATGGTACGTTGAATAAGCACTGAACAATGGCGTATAACCTGACAGGCAGTAAACTGTACATCAGGAAACAAGCTTTTCAGGGATCTGTGACGTCACATGACGTGTTGTGCCACGTGGGCGTGGCTTACAGCCAGTAGTGCTAAAATCATAAAGTTAGCGCGAGTGGACAGAAACAGTAAAATAATCCTTTTTTCTGTTGAGTTTTGACAGTTTAAGAGAATATGTGCCATATATGAAGCTAAAAATCTAATAAATAAATAAATAAATAAATAAGCCTGTAGTGTCTTGCCTTCAGTGATAAAACATGAAGATGTCATCATGGTTATTTACATTCTCAACGCTATTACCAGGTTACTTAAACTACTAATCAGTACCTTAAACTTACCGTAATTGTCCATCACAGGCTTCAGGTCTTTGTACTGATTGGTCACATTAATGATTTCCCTAATGGTCAGATCTCTGTATTTATAGCCCTGAACAAGAAAAAAAAAACTTTCATTTTAACAAACAGAAAACAATAACAAGAACACACTTTCACACACACACACACGAAGTGAGCTACCTTAGACAGCAATTTCCGCAGATTATTTTCGTTCACAGCCATGTTTTAACCAGTTGGAAATAAATGTTCTTAAACTTTAAACCCAACGAAACAAGTCACAAATTTTGTGTTGCTAACCAGTTATTTTACTTCCGCTATGACTTCGCGCATGCGCACCGTCATCCAGCGAGCCCGAAAGCGGAAGTTCACTGCTATTTCCGGTCACCTGACTAGCCATTGCCAAGGCGGAGTGAATGCGTGCCATTCCGCACAGTGAACATAAACACTGTCCTACAGTCCGCTCCCTGCTCGGAGAATATCGGTAAAGGGAACTTCCTGCTACGTCACCAACACAGACGTCACTTCCTCCGTGTGTTACCCTGGTAACAAACACTTCGGATGGATCCATCTTACTGCTACTGTGGAAGTGTTACACTGTTGAAATACAGTACTGAATATACATTGAAACCAACACTGATCTCATTACAAAACGAGTACTTATTGAAATATATGCAACTTGGGAATAAATGTGATTTGATTAATTGTACAAGATGTACTATTGTGGTGTCATTCCTGAAGAGATTAATGTTATGCAGATTATTTAAGGATTATTATGTAATATACTGATTATTTTACAAATTATCATTACTATGCAATATTCATTTTAAGCTGTCCTTCATAATGATGAATAAATAGCACCATCTTACATTTCTGTGGCAAACTGAGCAAAAATGCTGGAGCAATGGAGCACGTAGGTCTGACTGCAGACACACAGTACTAACAAACATGACACGCCTATTCCATTGCATGCCCACTTCACACAGCCACCATCTTGCACTCTGCACCAGGCTTATTAGACCTTGGGTTAAGGTTAGGTTGGCATAAGTAGGTGTGAATTAGGGTTAGAGTTGGGTTTGGGTAGATGTAGGTACTGGGGTATTGGTAGAATTAGGGTTATGGGTTAGGATTAGAGTTGGGTTAGGGTTTGGGGTGGGGGTTGGGGTCAGGCTGGGAGTAGAGGGAGAGGATGCCATTGCTGACATCCTCTAGGTGGCCGGGGTTGAGGTAGTGGCATGGGTTGGGTAAGTGTTAGAGTTAGGGTCAGGAATCGAGGCAGGGCTAGGTGAAGACGGAGCGTATACAGCCTTGGAGACCCACTTGTGACACTCTTCCGGCTTCCTCCTGTGGATCCTGAGAGATCCAGATGTTGTTTCTCCCTCCTGTGTCTGTGGGAGTGGGGAGATCTGTTCCTCAAGTAGCACCACAGAGTTGCTGAGGAAAGGTCTGCCGTTAATGGCCTTCCAAGGGCCATTCCTCTTGTGTGAGCTGTCCCTTCTTGGGTCCTTCAGGTTGACTTCCTTTCCTCTCTGTTGCACTCCTGGGCTCTCATGGGGGACCACTCCCCATTGTACTGTTGCTCTTCTTCTGCTGTCCGATGTCTTTGTGGGGCCGGTGATGTCCAGGGGTTGTGTTTGTAAGCCTGTGTCCCGTGGTCTTGTAACACATAGAAATGGTTCGATGTTGGGATCGGTGGTGCACTTAGCCTGTAAATGTTGTGGATCTGGTCTACCACTCTGCAGAGTGTGGTTAGGCATAGCCTATATCCAATCTTCTTCCTGGCCCAATTTGTTGCTACAAGGAATGCCTCCCTCCAGTCTGCTGCATTAGGGTGGGTGCTCCAGAGCTCTTCCTTGAGTGTCATCAGGTTGTAATTGTTCCAGGATTCACATGCAACAGTGGAGCCAGTGGAATGCATTGCCTGCCTGCTTCTCCAGGGTGTCATCTGTTGGGGCTGTTGGTCATATGACGGTGGCTGGTTCCACCACCTTCCTTTGTAGAGCCTGTGGTGGTGACGATCCCTTTGTGTCAGATACTGTTTTGTACCCCAGGTGGTGAATCATCTGTATGATCCGGAACATGATCCTGACTGCTTCTGGAAAAAAAGTTATTTATCCTACAAAGACTTTGTATGAACTGTGTAAGGGAATTGTATACTCTATAAGCCTTTGTGTGTAAGTGTGTAGCAGTATATGAATCGATACTTGAACTGGAACAGTGCTGCCCACCTCAGGTCAGTCTATTCAAGCACTATACTATCTATACTTATCTAGAATAGTACCTTATAGTTTTGTTACCTGCTAGGTCCCTTCTACAAGATTATTTGTACAAGACATGATTCTTCTGGAGTAGCAGATTCCATGCTCCTGGTGTCCTATGATCCTTTGGCTTCTTTTTGGAAGTAGATATGACTGCTCCGTTGAGTTCCAAGTTTTGTGTAGACATGCCATTTCAGCTCCTCTAAGGCTTCAAAAGTGTGGTTTGGGATGATAGATTTAGGCTTTGGGTTAGAACTGCCCAGGAGTACATCCAGCTGTTAGCATGCATTATCTCAGGGGGTTTGTCTTGTCGGCTGTGAGACTGCAGAACACTAGACACTAGACTCACAACCTTCAGTACACAAAACAACCTCCTGAGGTTACCTGTGTTAACAGCCAGAAGTTCCTGACCCAAACCCTAACCTTAACGGAGGTCTAACAAGACTGGAATATGTGTGCAAGATGGTGGCTCTGCAAATTGGGCGTGTCATGAAGTCCCTGGTTCATGTAGGTACTGTGCGTCCACAGTTAGACCTATTTATCAAGGTGGATCTCCACCTCAAAGACTTACGCAATGACTTATAATAAAAACAAGATCTCATAACAAGGGAATGCAAATGTTTCTTCGCAACATAGGCCTTCCAGTCACAGCAAAAAAAAAACTTCCACAGAACTGACATTTTGGCAAGTGAATTGCTGTGATTCCTAACTGTTGAGAGGCCTTTCTGTATGGAGTTTGCATGTTCTCCCTGTGCCTACCTAGGTTTCCTCCAGGACTCCTCTGGTTTCTGCCCAAAGATATGCAGATTAGGTTAACAGCCTACACTAAATTGCCCATAGGTGTGAATGTGAGAGAATGGCCGTTTGTGTTAGTCTGATTGGAGATCTGTCCAGGGTCTACCCTGCCTGGGATTGCCTCCAGCTTCCCCACAACCATGACAGACAAGTGATCTAGATAATGGATGGATTGAAATCTACATACATTTCCAACTGCAGCTCAGTGTTTTGCCATGCCCGGAAGTCAGTGCCTATTGGTCATGGCAGCCAGTGAGTGATCTAGTTTTTAATTCTATGTCACTGGACTTCCCTATATATAATAGTGATATGCAATACCACTGATTTCCTTTCTGATCTGATAAGTAAAACCCAGACTGGTATCTCCGATCCCAATACTTCTTGTGTACAAATGCTTTTCGTGTTCAGAAAAGGGAATAAACAGTAGGCTAAACCCATTTCAAAATGACAGTAAAACATCAGACAGCTTTTTTTGAATTTTTTAATTATAAAGAATTATCAGAGACAAGAAAAGCAGAAAAATGTAGACATACAGGAAAACACCACGAACGATAAACAGTGTATGGTTCGATACTTGCACAATAGTTTCAATTCTCTAGTGAAAATTAAAAAGATTTAAAAGGTTGATTGTTGATCGACACTTAAGCATTTAAATCAAGTATACTTTGTTCAAAATGTCAGCCTCACCCTTGTCCCAGAACATTCCACATTCGTAGATATATTTTCTTTAGAAACATGTTAATCAGGCTCCCTTGAAAAAGTTTCACTCAATGTTTTCTCAAAATTTTCCCTCATTCATTTGTAGGTTTTTGTTTAGGAACAGCAACATGTTTACGGATTTCCCATCAAGTCTGCTCCGTTTCGTGCTCACTACCTCCCGTGCCTTAGAAAAAATTCTTTCTGCAGGTACGTAAGTAGCAACAATTCCCAAGTATTTCACTGCAAGTCTGCTTAGGGCTGGGTAAGTATGCTCATGCTCTTGCCACCAAAGTAGTGGATCCTTCTCTCGGGGAATGGGTTTTTCCCCTAAGTAATGACACATTTCAATGAGTGCATCACCGGGGGCTGACCAGTTATGCTGGTCGGACAAAACATGCAAGTCAAAATCTGTCCACAACCCGCTTTTTGTTGCAGCCGAACCTGAGGCAAGTGCAGGAGTCTTTGAGCTAGGCCCTGATGCGCTAGCTGTAGGTGCCAATGTAGAGCCTGGAGTTAGACTGGGAGCTGACTGTCCTTCCTGCATCTCAGTGAGGAGATGTTTTTTTATTGCCTCGACATTGTCTTTGTTTCGAAATCCAAGGTGTTTAAATCTAACATCCAGAAATGTACTGGCAGCTACACCGTGCATGGTCTCAATACCCACGAATCTGTGCTGGCATTGCTGTGCCAGCTGTGTGGCAAGGGAGCTGCCCTGATGTTCACAGGCTGCTACAGCCCTGTGAATGAGTGACACAAGAGGAATCACTTTAGACATTGAAACATGTCTTTCAGACAAAATGTCCCGTGTTACTTCTTCAAAGGGCCTCAGTGTATCAACAGTTTTGTTGATCAGGGATAATTCTTCCTCATCTAAACACAAGTCACTCTTCTCTAGGAGGCAGAGGACCGTGGACACAGCTCCATTCTGCTCATAGAGCCTTTCTAGCATGTAGAAGACTGACATCCATTGGGTATCTTCTGACTGAATCAGTTTGTGTTCTGCCACTTTCCGCTGCTTCTGCACGGCCCTGAGCTTCTTGGCGGCCTTTGCGTTATGGTGAAAAAAGGACACGATGGTGTTGCATTTTCCTACGACCTGCACCACTTCTGGGACAGCTTCTAGACTGTCCTTTACAACTAAATCGAGTGTGTGTGCAAAGCAAGGATAGTGCCTCCACCCAGCTTCTTGCACTGCAGCAACCATATTCGCATCATTGTGTGTCACAACTGCCATCACCTTCTCAGTTATTCCCCATTCATCTGTGATTCGCTTAAGCTCTGAACTGATATTATCTGCTGTGGGCTGCCCATGGAAACTGTGGGTTTCCAAAACAAATTCCCTCATTTGCCAATTTTGAACGACATGAGATGTTACAGTCAAGAACACCTCCGTGGACACTGAAGACCACATGTCAGTGGTAAGTACGACACTTGGAGCATTTTGCAAAGTTTCCCTTACTTTGCCTTTGCACTCATCAAACATATTTACAAAATGAGTCTCAGCCAGTTGTTTACTGCTTGGGAGTTTATAACTTGGATGAAGAGCTCTTACAAATGCCTGGAAACCTTCATCTTCCACTATGGACAGAGGCTGGAGGTCCCTCACAATCATCTCTGCCAGGCATCTTGTGAGTGTTTCTACTCTTGGAGAATAATCTATGAACAACACAAATACATAAGGCAAATAAGTTAATCAAATTACACTGCATGGTATTTTAAATCCTACTTTGTTTTACAGTGGCTTGCAAAAGTATTCGGCCCCCTTGAACTTTTCCACATTTTGTCACATTACAGCCACAAACATGAA
>JAQMCW010001043.1:0-10993 GCA_030068335.1 Chrysichthys cranchii
TTAGATTAATCGATTAATCGAAAAATTAGTCGAAAGATTAATCGTTAGAAAATTAGTCGTTAGTGGCAGCACTAATGGTATTTTTTCCACAGGAAATCCTGGGAATGCATGTTCTTATTCAGGTCCTTATTGAATATTGGCTAATTTGCTGAATCATAGTTTTATATAATTACCTCAAAAACTGTTCTATGATATCCAGATCTGCTGCTCAGGGGATACACTGAGCGTGTAAACACTCTTGTGGTATAGGCCCACTGTCATGACAACTTCATTTTTGTGTGGATTTTATCTTATTTCATCCAGTCATATTCCCCTGCTTCCTATGCAGACAGGACCGTGTTTATGTGCTTATTGGTCCAGAACCAGGGGCCAGTTAGCTCAATCCCAAATAACAGCCAACAGCCTGTTCCCATGTTACATGGCGAGGTTGCACTGTGTTCTACATCAAATGTTGCATGACTTGATACAGCTTCTGTGCCTGGAGATTCACATGGACAGGTGGGAAAAAAAGGGATTTATTGTTTGCCACTTTTTCTCTGTGATGTAGTTGGGCCACATGTTCTGAGAAGAGAAACCCATTGAAACCTCTCTGATACAGTCTGAACCACTCATGAAGTTATTTAAGTGTTTTCAAATAGTTCATGGTAAAAAAAAATCAGTAGATCAGCAGTGAGGGTGGGTTTTTGTCTTTTTGCCTGTCTGGAACATACATTTCTTCTTGACAATATGTAGGATTCATCAAAATGCCAGTTTTTATTCCACCATTTCCCTTTGATTTTGGGGATTCTGGTCATTTGCTCCAGCTGGTTTGGGATATCTACACAGTGGTACACATCTTTTAAGTTAATTCAACATCACATGTACCCATAAGATAACCAATGAAATATCTGTCAGCCAGTCCCATTGTAATCCTTTGTTGTGGAAGTGGACACCTCTGAGTGCTGTCACAATGGTAAAATCTCCAACTGAGCAGCCAAGTTCACATCACACTTTTGGAGAGCTTTCATGAAACATTTGGGCATCTGGTGGAGAGGCTGAACCAGTATCTTTGCAGCTTTGACTGGTGTCTGCAACACCTGTCTAAATCTTTCCTCTATACTGAATATACCTAGAATTCAGTCATGTACAGCTCATCTGTCTTTCTGTGCTAACTAGGCTACCAGCCAATATAGTTGACAGATGACAGAAAACTCAAGCCAATACATGCAAGGAGAGAAAGAAAGTATAACTTTCCACTCAATTGCCATCTACGAATCTATCATCATGTTCCAGTGGACCACTGGAGGTCATCCAACATATCAACAGGGTGATATATCAGGAACCACTTCATCTCCACGTAACAACATCCAGTTCATGTCTTTTGCATTTGGTTTGTGGTATTTAGCCCCATGCAAAATGATATCCCATTATAAACACAGTGTCCAGCTTTCTTGGTTAAAGAATCCCCAGCCTATGTTGAAAAAGCCATCCTGTACTGACACAGGAGAAGAGGTATGCTCCAGCATCTGGGGAATTGGGAGGGATGTGGTCCATAGGAGTGTTTTCTGGTCTTGGTCAAGTTCCACCACCATCCCTTAGATTGCTCAGCACCTTGTAGATGAGGATGTCCAAATACCAAGGCAATGTTTGTTTCTTGCTGATGCCAAAATTAGCCTCCCTTGATAATATAAAGTTATCTTTTTTGAATTTCAAGTGAGCATCCTAAAATAGTATAAGTTAGTTGGCAATTAAGTTGGAAAGTTTTCAAGTTATGATAGAGATGGGTTCCGCTACACCCATCGTAAGTCGAAAATATCGTATGTCAAACCACTGTATTGAACCACTTAGCCTAGCTTGGGTATCTCAGCCTAGCTTAGCCTAGCTTAGCCTAGCCTGCCCAGGAGTCTTTCCCTGTAGAAGACATGCTTTAGAATTAAAATTAGCACTTGAAGCACACAAACAACCCGCGGCAATGCACTGTACAGGACACCGATACACAAGGTAACTCTGTGAGTTGCGGGAGAAAGTGAGGCGAGTGATCTGGGCATCATCCGCGTACTTCCGGGTGTCGTCTGAACGTCTGCGTACATAGTACGCTGTTAGGCTGGCCTGCCAGCGATGCCTGCCCGTGAATTTTAAATATTTTCTAAATATTTTACAATTTTTAACGCATCACAATCGTCATCGTAACTTCGAAAAATCATAAGTCGGGCCATCATAACTCGAGGAGCATCTGTAGTTATCATTAGTGTCTCAGTGTGTTTGCATATCTGTGTGACTCAACTAAATGTTGAGTATTTGTAATTAGTCCTCATCCTGTCTTCATTTATATTGTTATCACTTGCAAGGAAACACCCACACTCATCTCTAATATCAGTCTTGATCTCGTTTTGTTAGATTGAACAATATTTTTTGCACAGTTGGCTCCCAAGGTGTCTCCAAATTGATAGTTAATCTAGATTTATCTGAATCAGCCATCTGAATGGTTCACGTCACCTTAGAAAAAAAGTGTATCTGACTGAAGTTGTATTTTACTATATTAAATATAGTCAGCCGTCATAAAGACAAAATGAGGCAACACAACTGTTCTATTAAATGATTCGACAGGTCTCTACTTAGCCTACCTGAATTCTCAGCATGAAAGAAGTATAAAGCTGACAAATTCTCAACATGAGAGACATGTGGCTGACATTTTTGAAAATCCATGCCCCTACTTTTGGTTTTCTCCTGAGGTTCACAAAAAAATAAATAAAAAGGCAGGGTCTGTTGTATTGCTGTCACCTGTTCTCCACAGCTGAATAGCCTCTCACCGTTTGAGTGTTTGCACTATTAAATTATGGAAATGTATGCTATTGGACATTTTTGGCAGGTTGAACAGGGAAATTTCGCATGCTATACTTTAAGATAATATATCGCATGTATATATGAAATAATCCATCCTTACAACATTGACTTATCGCTTGCTTGCCTGCTTGCTTGCTTGATTATCCATATACACATGAAAAGTGGGATATTTTTTAAACTACAGCGTGGACCATGAAAAAGTACCCTGCCTCCCATCCACGTGTAGGTGCATAGACGTCAATGGGGCCCACTTTCAGCAACTTTTCTTTAAGTCAATAAAAACATTTATTTGCTAGGTCATCTTATCTTCCTATCCCCAGAGGCGGCCTACTTTTTCGTGGCCCACCCTGTCCCTTACACAGCATCTAGATAACAAAACAACTGAGGAATATTTATTGAATGATTCCTCAGAAAAATGAGAAGATGACTGTCCCGAGCACACGAGAGGACAGACTATTATACGGATGCATTTAAACAAGGCTGGCAGACAAATCCAATACATCAGGTATAATATGCAGACAATGAACAGACTCAGGGTCACATGATCAATAGACAACAATATCACAACAGAATCACTGGTTAAACAGTTGTTAGAATCCAGGTACACAAAACGAATGTCAGTAACATCAGGAACACAGCGTTATTTCATATGGCTTAGTAAGGGCTGCCACAAGGGCTGCCTTAAGCGATTGCTTCCTATCTCGTCGTCGCTGTCCAGTGTCATTATACAGTCTCTAGGATCTGTAGTTATTAGAGTCAGGTGTGGACTATCAGAAGGCTGGAGAATGGGAGTGCAGGAGTACTCATAGCCATATATATATAAATAATTTCGGTATATACTGTCCTTAAATAACTACAGTGGAACCTTGGATTGCGAATAACTTGGTCTGCGACTTGATGAACGAGTGAGGTCTTGCAATACGAGTAGTATGCATATGCTTCGTCTGCCGAGCCTCACGTGATCACAACTTCTCTCTCTCACACACACTGCAGGATTGTGACTCACTCATGTAGTCAACATCCACACTAGCATATACTGTTAGTGTGTGTGTGTGTGTGTGTGTGTGTGTGTGTGTGTGTGTGTGTGAAAATGGCCCCCATGAAGAAAAAGGTTGAAAAGGAAGGCAGTAAGAAGAAGGAGATGATTACGGTGGAAGTTAAGAAGAAAAGATGTGTAAAATGTGGGAAAGAGTGCAAAACTTTGTAGAAAAGCACCACCCGAATAAGGCCGTAGCAGTGCAAGCGATGCATTGTGATTAAACAAATTCAACGTGGCATTTCCATAGTTTCCTTGTTAAAGTCACTGGACAAGAAAAAGATCCCAGTGACCGACAGACTGCAGCGATTCTGTGAGTTGTAGTGAACGTCATCCTACACAATTATCCTCCTCCTCTCCCCTTTCTCCTTCTCTCTTGTCTCCCTTACACCAGCCACCATTCTGTTTAAAGGCAGGTTATTTTGTTGTATGTATTTTTACTTTATATTTTGTATTAATCATTTTTATATAAATATTTGTGGGTTGTGAAACGAATTATCCGAGTTTCCATTATTTCTTATGGGAAAATCCGCTTTGATATACGAGTGCTTTGGATTACAAGCACATTTCCAGTACGAATGATGCTCGCGATCCAAGGTTCCAATGTAGTTGTCATAAGATCTGCATTATGTGTGAATAAGAAGGAAAACAGTTCATAATACTGACAAAAAAAAAAAAAACAAGGTCTGCTTGAGAGAAGCATCTCGGAATGCACAACACATCAAACCTTGAGGCAGTAAAACCTCTGGTTCCACTGCTGTCAGCATTCCTCAGAACAGGACTCTGAGCCTACAGTGTGTCTATCTGTCTGTCTGTCTCACTCTCTCTCACTCACTCACCCACCTTCTGGAGCTTAATCCTGTTCGGGGTCACGGGGGGAAGCTGGAGCCAATCTCAGCTCTCTTTCAGGCGAGAGGCGGAGTACACCTTGGGCAGGTCGCCAATCAACCGCAGGGTGACACACAGAGACAGACAACCTTTCACACTCACATTCACACCTACAGCCAATTCAGAGTAGCCAATTAGCCTAATCCCCTCTGTGCATGTCTTCAGACTGTGGGAGGAAACCGGAGTGAACCCACACGGACACAGGAAGACCATGTAACATGTGAGGTGACAGTGCGAACCACCACGCCACCATGCGTGTTACACCTGTTCTTGGATTATTTTGTTTTTGTTCCTTAACACAGAGCCTTTTTTTTTTACCTGCATGTAAATTAAAAAAAGATCCTCTGTTCCATCATCCATAAGCAGGTGAAACCATTGCTATGAGAAGAAACATATGAAATATGAAGGAGTAGACTAAAATATGATTGGATTTGACATTTTTGATAGCTCTGAGATCTCAGGAGAGTGCAGGGATTTTCTTGGATGGCTGCTCTCATCTATCTCAGCAATTCAAATGTGATTTCGAACTGCTCATGTAGAATGGTGAACAAAGGAGAATGTTATTGGAAATGAGCCTCTTTAGCACTGTGCATTAGCATTTTAAGACAAAGCTTCTTCTTTTTTCTTACTTTTGCTCAGGAATTATTCGTCGACCCAATCTTTGTTTTTACATCTGGTTTTGTGTATGCACATTGTTTGAAATACTAACAAAATACAGATGGAGACATTTGAATGAAATTTGATTTAATCTGAAGAGCAGAAAATGAACAACTTAATGATCATAAATGAACAACTTCATATGTGGGTACTAAATATAACGCACACAGTTCATGCATTTTTACATACGTGCATTATTAATACAATTAAAATCATCCCAGTTATCCTAAGGTCCAACTCGCATGAGTGAAGATTCACCAAATTTCTGAACAGCACGCCTTTCAGCACACAAAACCTTGATAATCATTCCAGTCTCAGCCTGTATTTAGGTGTATAGTCATTTGCCAGGTTTTCCACAGAGATAGAGCTCCAAAGTCAGCTAAAATGCCCCATTATGTGGCTTCTTTTGTAGGAATCATAGATTACAGAGTCACAGGGCTGATGTTGGTTGAAAGCTATTTAAGAGCTCCATGTTGTTTGTTGCAGTCTGAAATTACTAGGCTATACATCACATCACATGGACAGACAATTCTCATTTTGCTAATGATCAGCGGTCGGCGACTCCTCTGTAGGGGTAGGTAGGTATCATGACAAATGTTCATCTTTAGAAAGACCTCATTCACAGCTCCATATGTTTTAAATGCTATCGAAATAGTACAACCTTTTAAGTTTTATTTACTATTACCTTGGAAAAACATTTTAAAAATAACTCTATTGGACAGACATAAGTGCCGATTTCTCCTTGATTTGCTCCTTTTTAAAAATGTACAGTGGCAACACAGCAACTTCACTGCCTCACTTAGCTCCCTAAAGTTATCAGTGCATTAACTGGTCAAAAACGGGAAATGCAATGAGTGCTAATAGAGGCCCACTGGGGCAGGAATTTCTCCGCACCATGATCATTTTGCAGGTTAAGGAGGAGCTGCGGAGAGGGCAGGTTTTTTTTTTTCATAACAAGAAAATTAAGAAATTTTAAGAAATGAAATTGGAAATAAATCTCATAAATTTATGTAAGACAGACAAAATATAAGAGCTGAAAGTGTATCTACGATGTATACAGCCATTTGAACTGATATATATATTGCAACGATTGGGAGTGAGATTATTGAGTGAATAATGTGCATACATCAGAAATTACTTGCTTCCCCAGGCAAAGGCTGAGAACAAGAAGGAAATATGTCCTTTTCCCAGTGCACATTCTGGGGTAGTTTCGGGTGTTTTGTGTCATTTTCCAGATAGTAGTTGGACTGGAAATTTTGCTAAAAGCTGTCAACGCTGATTAATGCTATTACCTTGAACATAACTGTACAAAGGTACATTTAAAACCGCTCAGGCTGAGCTGTATGCTAGGTGACTTTGTGTTGTCAGCATAAGTCAAGTGTGAAAACCCCTCAGCTGAATGCTGTTTTCCATTATTAATGCCAAAATCTATTTTAAGAGCTGATTCTACTGATGATACAGATGACAGATAACCCTAAATATATGAATATACAATTTTTTGTGAACAAAATTACTAAAACTGAACACACCCAAATATTCATATCTGTATCTGTATGGATCTGTGGTACTGGCAAGCTGTCCAAAACAAGCAGCCAAAGAAAAAAAATTGCATAATAACAAATTACATTAATTATAATGAACAGAAAATGTGTTTGGAACACATTATCTGTTCATTATATTCAATGTAATTTGTTAATATCCATAATCTGGTTCCATCCCTATAGATTATCAACTCATAATAATTTGTTTCCTAAAATCACTATACATGAAATGCTAGAAAAATCATCTTGTTCCCCAGCAGCCATGACAGAAGCTGTGAAAAGGCAGAATATGAATATTTATATTGGATTATTTCCCAGATAGCATAGTGATCTTATTTAATCATTAGCTGCCTTTTGCTTCATCTGTGTGTCACCACTGTATTTAAACATATCATGATGAATATTTCCCTATGTTTAGCTCCTGACTTTTTAAATAACACTTTATTGCAGAATTCAGATTTTTTTTTTTTTTATGTATTTACAATACAGGTCGTCCTCAGGTTACGTTGCAGATGCGTTCCAATATCCCAATCATAAGTGGGAAATATCGTATGTCAAACCACTGCTTATCCTAGCTTAGCCTAGCCTACCCAGGAGTTTTTTCCTGTAGGAGACATGCTGGGGTGTTTAGAACACATGTTTTTGAATTAAAATTAGCTCTTGAAGCACAAAAATACACTCTGTAATGCACTGTACAGTACACCGATACACAAGATAACTCCGTGAGCTGTGGGAGAGAGTGAGGCATCACGTAAGGCGAGTGATCCGTGCATCCGGGCATCATCCATGAACATCCGGGCAACATCTGAACATATCGTACATCATACGCTGTTACGCTAGCCTACCAGTGATGCCTGCCTATGAATTTTAAATAAATTCATAAAAAAAAACAGGGGGCAACATTAAATAAAACCTGCGAACAGAAAAAAGAGAGCACCATCTTTCGAGTAAATCATAACGCACGATGGGAGTGAAGCTGAGAAACACCACAAACATAGCTGCCACTAGCCACAGACCTAGCATGGAAGCTCCAGTGAATTATACGTTGATTACGGCATAATTTTCACTGAATATGCCACTAGATACTGTTATCAGGTAAATTATTTAAATATGCGAAAAGGACAAGGCTTCAAGCTTTGAATGTGATTTCGAACTGCTCATGTAGGATGGTGAACAAAGGAGAATGTTTTTGGAAATGAGCCTCTTTAGCATTGTGCATTAGCATTTTAAGGCTAAGCTATTTTCCCTTGTTTTTGCTCAGTAACTGCTGCTTTTATGGATATCCACCGTTTATTTGAAATAATAACAAAATACAGATGACTACACGAATAAAAATTCATTTAATCTGAAAAGCACAGAACATGTACAACAACTTAATGTGAGTACTAAATATAACTCACACAGTTGATGCATTTTTACATACACCCATCATTAATACAATTACAACCCGAATTCCAGAAAAGTTGGGACATTCTTTAAAGTTGAATAAAATGCAAACTAAAAGACTTTCAAACGACATGAGCCGATATTTTATTCACAACAAAACATAGATATTGTACACCTTTATCCTCTAAATGAGCACATTTCAAATTTGATGCCTAGCCATGGGGCAGATGGCTGAAAAAGCAAGAAAGTTTAAAAAGATTCAGCTGTTTAGAAGTTAATTGATATCAGGTGTGTAACATGATTAGCTGTAAGAGGGATGTCTTAGAGAGGCAGAGTCTCTCAGGAGTAAAGATGGACAGAGGCTCTCTAATCTGTGAAAGAGTGTGTAAAAAGATTATGGAATACTTTAAAAACAATGTTCCTCAACGACAAATTGCAAAGGCTTTGCAAATCTATATTATCTATCTATATTACTAATATATATTCTATTGAAACATTACTACTTTTAAAGAACCTCAGATTATTACCAGCACACCTTTCAGCCCACAACACCTTTCTATTCATTCTAGCCTTGTTTAGCCTTATTTAGTTAGTTGCCAGATTACCACCTGTCATCCATCACACAAATAGCAGTAAAATGTAATAAATAATCATGTAATCATGTCAGGTATGGAAAGTGGTTTGGCTGCAAATGGAGGTTTAATGAAAAGAGCAAAACTGAAAAAAAAATGAAAGTGCAATGATGGCCAACATGAAGATCTTCACGCAATTTAAAAAAAACCACTACAGAATAGGCAAAGCGGCTCAATAACTAAACTAACAGGGTCAAAACCAGAATAGAGTGCACTTGATATTAAGGCTTGGTAACAACATTAGTGATCACCCAAATGCAGTACTTTACAATGCATTGAGTTTTGTAGCATGTATTGTAATTATCCAGTGTTTGGGAACAAATGTGTGTGTTTGTGTGGTGAGTAGCTTGTGCAGTTGTCTGATATGCAACTGGTACTGACATGGTTTTACCAACATGGCATCCACAATGGAAAACAATAACCTATTCCTGTATGTGTTCAATAGATATAGTGCACACAAAATTAAAAAAAAAAATAAAAAATTATACAGGTAGTCCTCAAGTTATGATGGAGATGTGTTCAGCCACACCCATCGTAAGTCAAAAATATGGTAAGACAAACAACCATGTTGGACCACTTAGCCTATCTTATGTATCTCAGCCTAGCTTATGCAACCAGGTTGAAATTATATGTTCATAATTTGTTTTCCCTGTTTGTTTGAAACTTCAACATCTCAAATATTCTTTTATTTAATTAGTTAAAATATTTGTGTTCAGACCACAGTCCCATTTATGAAAAATATGCAATTTGGAAGTGTCTGTATTCTGGGTACTGTCGCTTTAAGACTGCCGTCTTTATGCTATTGTTTACTTCCTGAATGGGGAAGAGGTGAGTGTTTAATGCGGCTTGTGATGAAAATGAATTGTAAAGTTTTAATATGGTAAAATGAGTGATTGTGTAGTCCTGTTGTGCTGTTTTAACTTTAAAGAATATGTAGATATATTATCATTTAAAGTTCAGTTGTTTTAATATTTATTTTGTAGAGTTTCGTTTCATGGTGCCACGAGCTCTTTATGTGCTCTGTTTTGCAAACAGGGAGACTGATATTTTATGTTGTGGAGTGAGTTGACATTTAAGCGAGATTTCATTTAAATCACATTTCTGTCAAAAGAGAGAGTTTGTCAGAGAAGTTTAAACCTGATGTAGGCAGCCGCACTGTGTCTCTGAGCTCCATCCAGCTGTGACACCCCACTACACAAATACTGAGTTCCGGCTACAGACAGCCGCCACTGAAGCTGTTCTGTTAGTAATCACAAAAAAACCTGAGGTAATGCACTGTACAGTACACTGATACACAAGGTAACACCGTGAGTTAAAATTTGCCCACAAATTTTAAATATTTTTGTCAGCTAAAATGGCCGATTTCTGTGGCCTCTCTCATAGGAATCATAGATTACCAAATCACAGGGCTGGTGTTTATTCTTACATGTATGTAAGAAGGACAAAGTATTAGAGCTGAAAGTGTGTCTATGATGTACACAATCATATGAACTGGAATATACAGTGCCTTGAAAAAGTATTCATACCCCTTGAACTTTTACACATTGACCTTACAACCACAAACTTTAAATGTTTGAGATTTTCTGTGATAGACCAACACAAAGTAGCAAATAATTGTGAAGTGGTACGAAAATGATGCATGGTTTTCAAAATGTTAAGCAAATAAAAATCTGAAAAGTGTGGCATGCATTTCTATCCCCCCCCGCGTCAATACATTGTAGAGCCACCTTTCACTGCAATTATAACTGCAAGTCTTTTGGGGTATGTCTCTACCAGATTTGCACATCTAGAGACTGAAATTTTTGCCCATTCTTCATTGCAATATAGCTCAAGCTCAGCCAGATTGGATGGAGAGTGTCTGAACAGCAATTTTCAAGTCTTGCCACAGATGTTCAATGGGATTTAGGTCTGGACTTTGACTGGGCCATTCTAACACATGAATATTCTTTGATCTAAACCATTCCATTGTAGCTCTTGCTGTATGTTTAAGGTCATTGTCTTGCTGGAAGGTGAATCTCCTTCCCAGTCTC
>JAQMCW010001055.1:0-10992 GCA_030068335.1 Chrysichthys cranchii
CATTTTCCAACTCATGTGGTAAATAAAAGTGTGACTGTTCATGGAAGACACAAAATTGTCTGGGTGACCCCAAACTTCTGAACGGTAGTGTGTGTGTGTGTGTGTGTGTGCGTGCGTGCGTGCGTGCGTATATATATATATATATATATGAGAATGATATTTTCAATCGTTTTATCCATCCCCTTGTTAAAGTGTTACTAAAGGTTCCATAGTTGATTTTCCTTCTTTTTGATTGCTGAAAGACCCCGGAAGCTGAAAAAAACTTTAATAATTTGCCTTGGCACAAGGGTATCGCTTAGAAAACCCCACTTGGAAAACAGACTTCTGGCCCAGAATTACCTTCCCCCCCTTGGACATACTTCCAGCGAGTCATTTTACAGCCACTGCAGATTCTGGAGGCGAAGCTTCTTAAACACGGTCGAGATTCAGTTAAATAAATATCGAACCCACCTAACCCTTAAAGACCTCATCGTAACGCACCTCTAAATTATAAGTGTACAGCTCAACCTCGGTTATGCTGACTTGATGTAGTCAATGTGAAAGCACATAGTAATCAGTCCTTTGGGTCAATGTGATATCATTTGCCAAAAATGACTTATTTCACCGAGTCACAGAGAAATTACCTTGTTACTACCCCCACCCCCACAGAGTCCGCAGTATGTTTATCACACTCAGAGACTCACAGGAACAAATAAATTAGGTTCAGTTTGTGTCTTTGCTTGTTAGATCCTTTATGATCCTGGCTTATCTTTCACTTATTTATCTATGAGTAAGTAAAATATGATGATATCATGCTCAGGTCATGATAAATCATACAGGGTGGGCAATGGAAAAGTAGCCCGCCTCCAGTACCAGTGCCACGCTCTATGGAGGAGGCTGTAACCCTCGCCCCATGTGTAGGTGTACAGACACTTAAACTTTTGTTTAAGTGAATAAAAACTATTTATTTGCCAGTTCATCTCATCTTCCTATCACCGGAGGTGGGCTACTTTTTTCTTGAACCACCCTGTACTTTCTGAAATGTGGAAAAAATAAATACATTCAAATTCAAATACTAAATGTGAGCATCCACTACGATGACCACAATACACCCGAGAGCAGAGCCTTTAAAAACAAGATCGGCTTTCCAGGAAGACGACGGGACGGAAAGTCATCCAAACCTCTGGCACTGGATCACCAAAAACCATCCTATTCTTTTAAAAACACATCAGTTTGCTTAGGACATTCATAGTTTCGTTTGCAAATACTGTGCCGTTTGTCTGATAACTGTACACTCCAAAAACGTGAAACCACCCACTGTCCTCCAGAGCACAGGGAACTCAACACCCAGGTCGTGTTTGTGGTCGTACGCATTAGAAAACCACCATCAGAACCTCAGCGCAGGCTCCACGAATGCAGAAAAACCCCAGGTTCACGACCTGGGCGTCGTATAAGCATGCATAATGTCCTCATAGTGCACTTTTTTCGGAGGTGAAATGGAGTTCATCCCCAGGACATCGTTCAGGAAAGCCACCAATCGGCGGCCCTGAACGAAGGAATGAGGCGGGGACCCAGACCAGCCCCATCACACCCAGTTCGGAATAAAACTCAGAAACGCACATTCACCTGGGACTCAGGCACCAGAGCTCCTTCTACCTGGATTTCCACTTGTATTCGAACCTTAGATCGGGCGGATCCCGTGGCGTTCTCGGCCAAGTCCCTGCTGTTGAGAAGACGTACATGAAGGAGGACACCACGCCTTTCGATAAACACAGCGATCGTGTACGGTGCGTCACGAAGACTTCGCTGATGAGTCCTATGAGCGCCTAGAACTGGATCCTCAGCACAATGCGTGTGCCAAACTTGAAGCTTTGTTCAGACTTCCAGCACGATCTCTGCTGGACTGTGCCACACCGAGGACCCCCCCGGACATCCTCCCCTGATGCGACGGCTGACGAGACTGAAGTCACTTCCCGGATCAGGACTGCCATCAGAGCGCAACTACGACATCTCCCTTCATAGTTGTGTTTTTTTTTTTTTTTAATTATTTATTCGTTTATTCGTCTTCTGCTGCTTAATCCTGTTCAGGGTTGCGGGGGGAAGCTGGAGCCAATCCCAGCTGACTTCAGGCGAGAGGCGAGGCACGCCATGGGTAGGTCGCCGCACCACCGCAGGGCCGACAGAGCAGCTGTTGCAGCCTCCGACGCAGTTCATAATTTGCGTGGAGCCACTACGACAGGAGCAGTCGGTGATGTGTATGACACGCGGGCTACTTTCTATGCTTGAAAGTTTATTTGCTTTTAGATCCTTTTACATTTCTTTTACCACGGTCAAAAAACTGTATCCCCTTCCTACCCCTAATAAATTACAATATCATAAGCATATTAACTATTATCATTATAATCATACTAATAAAAATGAAACAACAAAATAATACAAATGGCTCCAACACTAGCCAATCAGCCTAATCTGCCGTTCAGCTTCATTTCACTCATTATCCTATTGTCTGTCAACTACTTACACGCTTTCAGTCGGCATACATTTTGTGCTATTCCGATCCAAACCTTTCTTCCGATCACAGTTTTTACGCGTTTCTCTCTTCCCACAAATGACTTCTACATCCATCAACATTTGCCTAAATCTGATGCAAATCGAATACCCTTCTGATACGAGACAAACTGTGTCTCATACTGACGTTATTTAGTCCACTGGTCGGGTTCCCCTATTTAACTTCATTAAGTAATCAGAATTTATAATACTTTACTTAACAGTCGTAAGTTACCCACTGGACATTGCCTGCACTCTGAACAGGTGTGTTATAACGCCTATAATCACATGCTCATTTAACAGCATCACTTTGTTTCCTTCTTCTGAAGTTAAAAGGTGCACCGTGTACAATTTAAGCAACTGAATGTCCCTCCCCTTCTCCTCCCGTTCCAAGCGTGTATTAGAACCTACGGCGGCCGCCTGGTTCCCGTGGCGTACTACCAATTACTTACATTCACACTTCATTGCTTTTTCCATACTACATAAATTAATAAAAAATAAATAAATAAATAATAATAATAATAATAATAATAATCCTCCATTTTCCAAAATTTGGGATTTCAAACTTGTTAGGCAGCACCAGCAAACACCGATTCGTCTTATTTCTACTTCCTTGTCTTTTCTTTTTCATTTTTCGTCTTTCTGGGGCTTCTTTTCAGATTCATGCTGACACTTGTATTTTTGGGGGGAAGGAGAAAAGAAAAGAAAAGAAAAAAATCCCAACAACCACAGTAGGGGCGCAGCATGGCAACTCCTTAGAGGTGGACCGCTCCCTATGTAGATATAAAGGCCTCATTCTAAGCTTTCAAAAAGAGCGCCATTCCTAGTTACAGGTAATTACAGCTAGTCCTCACATTATGATGGAGAGTCGCTCTGCTAAACCCACCGCAAGTGGAAAATATTGTATGTCAAATGTCATAGGTTACTGCTTAGCCTAGCTTAGGTAGCTTAGGTATCTTAGCCTAGCTTAGGTATCTTGGGTACCTTAGATAGCTTAGCCTAGCTTGGGTAGCTCGGGTATCTTAGCCTAGCTCGGGTATCTTAGGCATCTTAGCCTAGCTCGGGTATCTTAGCCTAGCTTACATCTTACGCAAGGTGAGTGATGCGTACATCCGGGCGTCATCTGCATAAATCCTGGGCATCGTCCAAACTAATCGTACGTCATACACTGTTACGCTGACCTGTCTGCGATGCCTGACTGCGAATCTTAAATATTTTCTAAATAACTTACAATTTTTAGCACATCACAATCACCATCGTAGCTTCAGAAAATCATAAGTCGGGCCATTGTAACCGGGGGAGCACCTGTATACACTCAAGGAAAAGGAAATCATAACACGTGTACACCATTTCTGCCAACAGATACCCTTGAAATCCTACATAGCGGACCTTTAATAAGACAAAAAACGCAGCTTGTCAAGATGAGAATCAGCAAATCCTGCCATCCTGACGACTTTCCCATGATTTACTCAGACATGCAGACTCCTTCTAAACAAACCTCCACTACGTCAACAGATAGAACACACACACACACACACACACACACACACACGGAGTGTCCGCTATCCAAGTTCCTGTGAACGCGCCGTTACTATAGAAACAGTACGGAGCACGTTGATGCCAACCTGTGATCTGAACTGGAGTTGGAACGACAGTCTGAGTTGCTGCTTTAGAACACGAATCACCTTCTGACCAATCAGGGTGGAGAATGCTCCATCGCGGCAGTACAAAGGGCATTAGTCAGTAACCACAGGAAAACTAATATGAACACTCTGGAGTTACCAAAGTGCTCCGAATGAGTGGGAGTTTAAAGGGTTAAAAGTGAGAGTATCCTGTGAGAGTTCTGCTGTAAATGGCTTCACAGGTCAGGAGATACTGGGTTTTTTAACCAGTTATTGCTTTGTACCAGAATCACCTTTAACAGCAAGAACCCAAGAATCGTGCCTTGTAAGGTAACTGATTTCCAGCTCACCCGCTCTCTCTATTCAGTTGTCAGAGCCGGCACGAAACGGGTGACAAGACAGTGCGGCGAAGACACGCAGGCCGCAAACGGTTCTTTTAGGCAGTCCCATATACTTTGCACGTAAAAGAATACACCAAAAGTACCACGCTGTGTTTCAGGGACAGTTTGATGAGTCAAACGCAACCGGCACTGAGTGAGACAGAGAGCGGCACGGTTTCAATAAGGAAGTCAGCTTCAGACCTGCTGAATCGAGGCCCGGCTGTTGTTACAGAGACATGAAAGGACAGGGGTCGTCAAAAGCGGCCCTAGCAAAACGTTTCGCAGTGCTGACCCGAAAGAAAGAGAAAAAAAACCCATACCACGTAGAAGAGACGTTTAACGTATGGAAAAACCCACCATGGTTGGAGGTCAAAGACTCTCGGCTTGCTGTAGCCTACCTGATCACGTTTACCTTCTCAGGTTCCATCGAGTTTAAACTTTTCACTGTAAAAACAACTCATCCATCCTCATCAAGACCTGATCCAGGGCCTATCCCAGGTGTGATGGGTGGGTGGGATGCAGGATTACTCAGGATCTTGGACACACAAACAAATCCCAACGCCTAGACGAGCCACTGTGTCTCCCACCGTGTTTCCGGGAGGTCGGAGGAACCCGGGGAACCCGGAAGAAAACCACACGGACAGGAGGAGAATACGCAAATAGACAGTAACCGGGGATCAGGATTGACCCTGGAGATGTAAAGTGACACAGTGACGCTCTTTCAACACACACACAGGTAGTCCTCAGGTTACGATGGAGATGCATTCCGATATCCCGATCGTAAGTGGAAATTATCGTATGTCAAACCACTGCTTAGCCTAGCCTACTGAGGAGTCTTTTCCTGTAGGAGACATGCTGGGGCGTTTAGAAGACATGCTTCTGAATTAAAATTAGCTCTTGAAGCACACAAAACAAACCCGCGGTTATGCACTGTACAGTCCACCGATACACAAGGTAACTCCGTGAGCTGCGGGAGAGAGTGATGCGTACATCCAGGAATCGTCCGAACGTATATATATATGAAAGATGAAAATCCGCGATTCACGGACGCCACCCCCAATGCTTTTTTTTTTTTTTTTTTTTTTAAATAGTTTACGCCCTAAATGATCTTCCCACACTCTTCAAACACATTCTAGACACAATTAAACGAATCAAGAAAACATTTGCGAGCATATAGTGATGTGAATTCTGTGTAGAATTCAAGTAGAAACTGGGAAGTTGGCAAATGCTAGTTGCTTCTCCCCAACCGTACACGTCATAGCCAGTGGCCAATCACAACCAAGGTTAACTGAATAGGGCATTCTGATTGGCCAGACTCGTTCCTCCAGCCGTTTTTTTTTTTTTCAGTATCCTCACACCACGTTTTCGTAAACAGAGCAATGTGTTCTTTGTCTCTTGTGTAAATATGAGATACCCTGTACTGTATTTTATAAATTATTAATATTTTACTCTACTTTAATTCATGTTTATATTTTACAACACGCAATACACACACACACAAAAGATATATTCTAAATAAAAATTCACAAATCGCCGGGGACACGAAATGTGAACCGTGAAATAGTGGGGGACATAAATATATATATTTTTATATATATATATATATATATATATATTAAAGTTGGGTCGTTTTTAACCCTTTCAGCTTTTCCTGGTTTCCTGACACGTCCTTCCTCAATCTTGTAACCCTTTCCTTTTTAAATCACAGCAAAACAAACAAACTGAAAACTCAAACCCGCCCTTTGGGATGAAGTGCTGAAGGCTCAGGGGCTGAAGGGGTTAATGTTGTTATGGAAAGGCACACACTTGGGGTGGCACTGATCTCCAGGGACAAACCCATCCTCCAGCCATGACATTACAGGGCAGCAGACATCTTCATGCCCACCAGGAATCATCAACATGACTTGTGTAAAAAACTAACATGAATAAAAATAAAAATACAAACAACAATAACAAAGTGTGTGGTGTTGGGGTGGTGTTTGTTCAGCACTCACAGCATGTAGGAAACCTGGAGCATGCAGGAATATATACACACACACACACACACACACACACACACACAGGTTAGGAGATGGTTCAGGATTAGGAATGCATGTTTGAAGGATTAGCTTTTATGCTAATTAAGTGAAAATGGAGGCAGGGCGCAGGAGCTAGCGGTGAAGCTAAATCATGCAGTGTTTCCCTCCTGAGTCCGGACTGAAGTGCAGCACAGGATGGAGCAACTTCAGCTCAGGACTCAACTTTATGTTTGTTTGTTTGTTTGTTTGTCTGTTTTGCTTGCCTCCATTTAAGTGCAATTCCAACGCCAACACCTGGTGTGTGTAAATCATGTCCGGGAAGTGAAGTTCTGTCAGAAGTAATAATATTTTATATAATCTAAATAAATATATAAAGAGCAAGCAGGAGCTCCTCACTGTGAGGCGTCTGCACCCGTGGAGTTTACACTGAGTTACTCTTATCCTCTCCGAGCTGATGTGATGGCATGCCAAGAAGAAGTCCTAATAATCATAAAATAATAACACTCATGTCGTTATGATTAATAACAGTAATAATCCGTTTTGTTCCATTACCGTCTTGACTGCTGTCCTCTCCCGGGGGGGATAAAATATTCCCTCTAATGTCGGCGCGATATTTCCATTCGCTAACGTAAAAGTTTCTCCAGCCTTCAGATGAAGGCGCAAACAGACTCTATGCGAGTCGCCATTTTTTCACCTTTTCCCGCGAATCGTTTACGTGTTGCTTATGTAATTAACATCGCCCCCTCCGTCATCGCTACACCGGAAGTGCCACTTCTCGCAGCTTCGCGCAGGCGGAGTCCCAAACCGCGTCCTACAGCACTACGGAGTGTAGAGGGGTAGGGCGCGAGCGCTCACGGTACGGTACTGCGGCGGCCCTAGTGCTCCAGGTGGAGGACTGTTTACACGGATTGGGATACGGCCTGAAGCTACAGCAACTGCGCATCAGTTAGGATGGAAATAATAATAATAATAATAATAATAATAATAATAATAATAATAATAATAATAGTAACAACAACAGCAGCAGCAACAACAACAACAATAATAATAATAAATTAATAATAAAGTGATAATAATAGTAATAGTAATAGTAATAATAATATCAACAGCAACAACAACAATAATAATAATAATACATTGATAATAAAGTGATAATATTAATAGTAATAGTAATAATAATAATAGTAACAATAATAATAATCATAAATTAATAATAAAGTGATAATAATAGTAATAGTAATAATAATAAAACGTTGAAATAATAAAAATAAAGGTTTCATGAGTAAGTAAACAAGATGCTGTTATTTAAATGATATGCTTTAAATTAACATTTAACATTTCCATGAATTCCATTCCTGAGTTCTAATGAGATAAACATTAGTTGAATATGTTACAGGAGTTTATAAGTTAGATAAATGTTACTTTAATAGGTGAGTTCATAAAGTAGATAAATATTAGGTCAGGGTGTTTTTACTCCTCTTCTATGCTGAACTGAGGATTTATTATGTATAACAAGAGTGTTAATAATAATGATAATAACAACAACAACAACAACAATAATAATAATAAGTAGTAGTAGTAGTAGTAGTATTATTAGTATTATTGTTGTTGTTATTTTTAATTATTATTTTTATTTTATTTTTTTATTTATTATTCTTACTAATCCTGTTCAGGATTGTGGGGGGAAGCTGGAGCCAATCCCAGCTGACTTCAGGCGAGAGGCGGGGTACACCCTGGGCAGGTCGCCAATTCACCGCAGGACGACACACAGAGACAGACAACCATTCACACTCACATTCACACCTACGGGCAATTTAGAGTAGCCAATCAGCATAATCCCATAAACTCCACACAGAAAGGCACCTAAGTCGACCACAGGGATTATTATTATTATTATTATTATTATTATTATTATTATTATTATTATTATTATTATTATTATTATTATCAGCAGCAGCAGCAGCATCCAGGTTATGTTGGGAACACTACGCACAAGGCAGGAATGAGATACTGTAAATGCCTGGTGTATTATCAATCACTGAAGTGTAATTTGTCCATGTTTTAAAGTTATAATTTTCAGCAAGCAAACAAACCAACCCTGTCTTTATAAAAAAAAACTTTTGTCAATTTTGGACATGAGTTCTAGTCTGAAATGTATCTATTATCCTCTTAAATTTCACAAGCTGTGGATTGACCCACAATGCCACACCTCAACCCCAACCTACCAATGCCATATTAGTAATGTTACATGAGTAATAGTAGTGTAATCATTTCACATTGTTTCTGTATACTTGGAGAGGATCCGATTTGTCTGGACTGACTCATAAGTTCATAACTGTTATTTCTGCTGTTTCCACAGGCGTACTACTGTCAATGGTTGGTATTGTATATTAATCATCAACCACTGATGTGTAATTTGTGTATTGGCTACAAATACTGTCCCCCATACTCCTTTTTTTAGGTAAACATGCAAACTGCCTAGGAAGCCAGAATAGTTGACCTGAGAAAACCCTTCACAAGGTCAAATTACCTTTTTTTTTTTTTACTTTATATTGTTCTGAACACTACTTAAGATTTCCTGAACTGAAATATATGTCCATTTTGCCCATAAAACACTGATTACTCTCAAACATGCAAAATAAAGAAAATTGCATGGAACGATTTGATTCCAGTTTCACTGTAAGACGCCGTGCCTAGCTCTATATTTATAACCTAATCTACTCATGGTGCACTCTTCCTCCTGAGATTCTTGACTCGGATCCATTTCTAGATGTAGATCTTGGCAGGATGACACCAAGGCAAGGTTAGAAAATAATCGAAATAAAAGCATTTCCACATCATTTTGGTCAAATACGTAGAAACGGCACTGGCAGAAAATGTGCTTTGTTAGTTGGTTAGTTGGTTTTCCTGAATTCAGCTCTAGTGACTTCCGGCAGATTTTTCAGATCATCTCACATGTACATCACAATGCTGCAAAGCTACTGTCATACACTAATGTTCACTTGCTCCAAATGATGAAGCATCGCTGGGGAAAGTAGAGCAGAACACGTACTTCCTCAATGTAAATAAAATCGAAAGTCAGATCAATTATTTGTCCACAAACAGCTTCCTGTCTCCAGGGTTTTCCATCGCCATTTTTTTCTCCTGACTTCCTGGTGCACCTTCCTGAGGTGACACACTTACGGATTATGGAATATGCAAACATACGATCTGGATGTGGCTTTAATGTCTTCGTTAGTCAAAAATATTCAAAAAACTTTCATCCATCCAAACATTAATTTTCCATGCCACTTTATCCTGTTGCGTGGCCCAGCTGACTTCAGGCGAGAGGCGGGGTACATCCTGGGCAGGTCGCCTATCCAACGCAGGCCGACACAAAGAGACAGACAACCATTCACACTCACATTCACATCTACATGCAATTTAGAGTAGCCAATCAGCCTAATCCCCTCTGAGAATGTCTTTGGACTGCGGGAGGAAACTGGAGAACCCGGAGGAAACCCACACGGACACGGGGAGAACATGCAAACTCCACACAGAAAGGTACCTGAGTCGACCCCGGGGATCGAACCCAGGACCTTCTTGCTGTGAGGCAACAGTGCTAACCACCATCACGGATTATTTTTCATAGCATCTGTTATGTGATGTTGTTGGTGAGATTCTTGAGTTTGAACTCATCCCGGATATGTCAGACTTGGCTTCCAAGTTCCTGTCACAACAAAGGTCATGATTCCCGTGGAGATGAACGCCATGTGCTCTTTTTTTGTTTGTGTTTGTTTTGGATTCTGTTCTAATCCTGTCTCCACCCACGTCCTATCATTGGTCACTGCATGTCTTTAGACTGCGGGAGGAAACCAGAGTACCCCGCGGAACCCCGCGCGGACACGGGGAGCACACGCAACCTCCACACGGAAAGGAGTTAAAAAAATTGTTGGAAAAAAGAATTCGCATTTGATTCTGAGTGAAGTAACTGTCGTTTATTTCTTTTTTCTTTTTTTTTTTTGCAATTATGGAAATAATATTAAATACAACAAAGGTAGCTATTTAAAAAAAAAAACACCAGTAAAAAAGAAAGAAAATAGTCAGATCTACACAGGTCGATGTATCTAGAGATCATCTCCAGGTTTCCACGAACAAACATAAAAAGGGTAGAATACATTGAAATGGTATGTCAATCATTATAGTAGCAGTACCTGTGCATTTTTAAGTCCCTTTTAAGCAGCACTGGATGATCTGACAGCATAATATGGACACTGAGATCATTTCTGTCACTAAACATTTATACCAAATATTTATAAAAATAATTTATTTCTGTAGACATTAAATAACAGGGTTACTAAAACCATATCTATATCTAATATAATAATTATTTTATATATATATATATATATATATATATATATATATATATATACACACACACACACACACACACACACACACACA
>JAQMCW010001070.1:0-10990 GCA_030068335.1 Chrysichthys cranchii
GAACACAGCTGGACTCCAATCAAAGTGTAAAACCATCTCAAAGATGATCAAGAGAAATGGACGGCACCCGAGTTAAACATGTCAGTGTCACAGCAAAGGGCTGAATACTTACATCTACGTGATATTTCAGTTTTTCTTTTTTTAATAAATTTCCATAGAATTCTATAATTCCATGTTTGTGCTGTCATTATGGTGCACTGAGTGTAGATTCATGAGGGAAAAAAATTCATTTGATTTATTTTAGCATAAGGCTGCAACATTACAAATAGTGAAAAATCGAAAGAGGTCTGAATACTTTCGGAATGCGCTGTATATATATATATAGTGTGTGTGTGTATATATATACTGTATATTGGTAAAGATTAATAGCATATTAGATTTGTGTGTGTGTGTGCGAGAGAGAGAGAGAGAGTCTTACGAATTAACAAGTGGTTGTTGTGTAGGTGTGAATGAGCTGTACACTGTGAACACACATAAGTACACCATAAATACAAATATAAAGCATGAAAAAAATCTACATGTCTCATTTGATACATAATGCCTATAATAACTCATTAACTATATCGCTAGCTGCTACATAATCTTATGTATTATACATATATCGCTTAGCATATGTTCATTTGTCTTCTGCTGCTAATAAAGCTCAAAACAATTAATTTCTATTTAAAAAAAAAAGGTGTACCATTTGGTGACAAAGGTTGGTCAAATGAGTCTTCACATAATTTAAGATTGTCATAACTAGGAACAAAAAAAACTCAGTTAAACACAACGTATAACAGTGTTTATCTTGTGATCAAATTAAAAAATGGAAAAGAACCTTAACCAAATAATATACATATAGTAAGTGTATGAAAATTAGAGTATAACAGCACATTTATGCGTGTGTGTGTGTGTGTGTGTGTGTGTGTGTGTGTGTGTGTGCTTGCAGTTGAATCTTACGAAAAAAACAGTGTCCGTTGAGTGTGTGTGAATGGGCTCCTCGGGCTGTCCCCTGTGAGGACACATAAGTACACCATAAGTACAGCATAAAACATGAATAAAATCAAAGTCTCAGTTTGGAGCAAAGAAGTAGGGGCCATAAATTCAACACTAATTTGTGTATTATGTAATCTAGTAGTTGCCATCAACTTACATTTCTGCAAGACAGCAGAAGAAACTAAAAGAGGTATTATCACACACTGACTGAACCTGTCATGGAAACTGGCATGCACAGATGTCCCACCTAACATCTGGACACTAGAGAACAGTGTAGGTTTAAAACATAGAGCAGAAAAGAAATAAAGCTGAAGAAGTGTAGCAAGGAGGAGCTAAATGGTTCTTTTTCTCTGATCAAGAACTGGCCGGTTCTGTGGATTGACATCATACAGGCCAAAGTTACATTGCATTAAGTTATATTTTTGCTAGCTGTTCAGCTGACCTTGATATCTCCCCTAAATATTTTCCTGATGATAAATTTGTTTTATAGGAGTTATTTAATGATAATTAAAAGGAAGTGCTTGATGAGGTGATTGACAGTCCTTTGCAGGGTTTTTTTCATGGCTCATTTTGATGCCTACAATAGCTTATAGTTATCTAGCTGCTAGATAATCTTAGGTCTGATATTTGTCACTGTTTCTCCCTTTTGTGATCTCTTTACAATGTCTAATTTCACTCCCACTGTGATGGCTTTCCTCTTCGTCGCAGCACTACCATCTGAAGACTCTGACTTTCGTTTCGAAGCCAAACAAAACAACACAAACGGAACACTTGCGCTTTTTTTTTTTAACTGTCAACTTTGCCAACTTCCTCACTCATACGGCGCTTTACTGGGTATTCTTCTGCTGCGTATTCTTATATCAAGTGCAAACTAGTTCGCCCACATAGTCTGTAAGTACGACGCTAACGGCATAAACCAAAACACTCATGTCTCAATTTTTTTTACGTTTTTATGGAAGCGAGTGTCGTAAACTTGAAACGTCGTATGTCGAGACTGTTGTAAACCGAGGACCTCCGGTATTTTTAAGTAAAGAAGATAATCACATAATCTCTTAATTTTTTCAAAATTTAATGACTAAAAAATTCACAAATAGCAACCAATCCCTAGTACTTAGTCTTGTGAGTAGTATGCCTCATAGACATAGACATAGATATAGATTCCTACAGGACAGGAGCTACTGATTATGATTATAGACGCATATCTCTTAGTTGCATAGCTAGAGGTGGTGACTTTTTCTATAACAAATAAGGAATAATCGATTTTTTTCTAATAAAAATTCTAACACTCCATTGTAAGCATCGTAAAATATTGTAAAATCATGTTACTTCATGTAACATTCTGATATGCAAATTATTGTATCAATTTATTGTATATGCAAATCAGTCTATGGGGTTATCTGGTGATTTCTAGTGACTTTTTGAGTACGCAACAGCTACTATCTCTTAAAAAGAGTTGGCAACGCGGCTCAACACCAGTCATAAAGCACTCTGTGCAGTGTAGCACTGAACCAATCTTAGTTACCCGAGTTAGTCGTTATCCATTTCCTGAGGTCCGGGGAGCATTCGTTTACATCATCTTCTTTCAGCAAGGATAGAAATTTGATGCAAAAATTTCCCCCTTTTCTTAGGATTAGATCCAAGAGTTCTGTAATTTGCGTACAGGGATCTGCAATATTTTTCAGTCCTGTGTATTCATCTGTGGTTATTAACTTCTTGGAATGAACATGCTGCAAAATGAGCAGGTTTGCAGATAACCACCTAATAAGTTTCACTTTGTTTTTGATGATAATGTCCATTCTTCCTGAAATGGAAAACACAGGGGTCCCAAACATTTGGGGCAAACAACTCAAAATAGACATTGTGAATCCCAGGCATTTTCTTTAAATTACTAATTTATAATTTAGGAATATACTATGATATTTTAACATTTTATCATGTCAGTAACACATCTTTAATATAAATACCTGAAAAGCAAAAGGAATATTTGCACGGCACTGACTTACCAGTCTGGGAACTTTTTTTGAAGCACTTTTTCAAAGTCAGGAATTGTGTTGAAATGGCACTTGTTCTGCTGTCATATCCAAAGTTAAATGATACATAAAAAGTAAATCATGGTGGCGCATTTTGTTCTTGGAAAATAATCCACGTAGTGACAGTGTGACCTGGTGAAGCTGAAGTTTACTTTATGTGACTTTGTGCGTGAGAGCAGAAGATGTGGAAATGTGAGTACTATTGTTCACATACCAACATATTTAGAAGACTAAACGCACCACTGACTATATGACGTGTCATCAGAGTCAAAGCATTCCTGTCTGTCTGGATTCCAAGTCAATTAGTTTTGATAGTAAACAACACTGTAAAGTACCATGGTATGGCAGATTAATGACTGTTTATGGGAACTTGTAGGTAGCACAGGAAAGTACCAGGAACTACCTAGATTTGTCACAGAGTTTGAATTTCTGCTAGTTTTATAAGAGTGAGAAGCTTGGCAGTTGGGCTCCACCAGTGGCCCTGTTTGTAAAATTTAATAAAATGGGTTAGAAAAAAATCTACCTTTTGATGAAGTAGCTTCATCTTTGTCACACCTCAGTGCCACTGAAAACTCCAGTTCCCATGAACACCTGAACTCAGAGAACATGGTGGACTATCTCTCACGCTTTGAGTCTCCAGACTCAATCGGACTGGGTGCAAGTGCAGGTGCAACTCATTAACTCTCACTGAACTCTATATATACTCAATGTGTTTGCAGGTGTGTTTGCAATCTGAAATTACATTCACTCTCCCGGCTTGTTTCATGACAGCAGATATTATTGCATAGTTTCCTTGTTAAAGTCACACGAAAAGAAAAAGATCCCAGTGAGCGACAGACTGCCGTGATTCTGTGAGTTGTAGTGAAAGTCATCTTACACAATAATCCTCCTCCTCTCCCCCTCTCTCCTCCTCTCTGGTCTCCCTCACACCAGCCACGGGTCTTTTTAAAGGTAAAGTGCAGCTTATTTTGTTTTATGTATTTATACTTTTTCATTTTGTTTTAATCATTTTATATAAAAAAATATTTGTGGGTTGTGTAATGAATTATCCGAGATTCCATTACTTCTTATGAGGAAATTTGCTTTGATATGCGAGTGCTTTGGATTACAAGCACGTTTCCGGAACAAATTATGCTCGCAATCCAAGGTTCCACTGTATTTTTAACAAGTAATTAGTAATTGTCTCAGAATAAATTTTTAAAGAATCCTCCCTCCTAACCCCCCGGGGAAAAACTTTAATATCTCAGAGTTTTTTCCAGATGTCAGCAAACTTGAAACCACAGTATTGAAACTGATAAAAACCACATCCTATGCCGAACTAAGCTGGAAAAAAAGGTTCAGATCGAAAAACAATATTGACAAAATAAAGTAACGGGAACGCCTCTGATTCTAGAAAGGGTAAGAAATGTTACTGTGCCCTATCCTTTCTCCTTTTCTGTTTTTCTCTCTTGTTTTTTTCTCCTTCCCATCCTTCTTAAGGAAAGCATAAGGATAGGGACATTAAACATGAATTGGGGGAGAGACAGAAATAAAGAGTTTATTAGGAATAATAAATTAGACATTGTTTTATTTCAAGAAACACGTAGCGATAAAGAAACAGAGTGACTGGGGTATATTATGGCAGGGAATTTTTTTTTTTTTCAAGTCATGGGACAATTAGAAGTGCAGGAGTAGCAGTACTATTCCCCCTCAGACTCAAAATACTAAATACAAAAGCAAGCTTGATCTGAATCTCAGAAGTTGAACCGTTGAATGCCGACCTAAGATCACTGAGTCACGCAGCACTCTGCTGTCTCTCAGCGGAAACAAAGGGTAACACTTCAGTCTCAGCCTCGCATTCGCTGTGACAGCACCATTTCTTGGTGATAGTTTTATTGAAAATATCAGGTAATACACTCTACTTTATATCATTTTGGTAGCCATTGCTCACCAAAAAGTTACGAATACAGAGTAATAGTAAAAATAAACAATGGACCGCATGGTATGGTCTAGTGTTGGTGCAGTGTTGGGGTACGTTCTTTATCGTTTTAGAAGCCATTAATAAAAAAATGTTACACACGGCGTACAGTGTTGGCACAGTGAGCAGTGTTTACACATTGCTTGGATGCATTCATTTTCTTACTTTACAAATTAGTGTTTTGATAAATGTGCTTAGATGTGTTTAGTATGTGCTCTTCTTCTTTTATCCTGTTCATTTTGTGTTTAAATGCTAAATAAAAAACATATTTCGATGTAATTTTTTGGGGACGGGAACCAATTAATTTGTTTTCCATTATTTCTTATCAGAACTTTTTAGGATTCGAACCCAAGTTCTGAACGGATTAAGTTCGAGTTCTGAGGTACCACTGTATGTGAGTGTCTAGTGTATTCAGTACCAGACATAAATTTGGACACACATTTTAATTCCCTGGTTTTTCAACATTTTTATAATTGATTAAATGACGGGCTGTTGTTTCTCTTTACGTAGTTGAACTGTTCTTAACGTTATATTATGCATTACTAAAGTTGTAGAATAGGCCTGTTTACTATGTACAAATACTGTATACAAAAACTACCTCCACAAAAAAAAAAACCATTCACCCAAAATACATTAAGAAGGCAGGAAAGTTGACTATTGAGCTTTTGACCAATCTCACCTGTTAAGTAAAAAAAGCATTCGAGGCGATAACCTCATGAAGCTGGTTAATGCCAATAATGTGCAAAACTGTCATCAAGGTAGACACTGGTTACTTTGAAGAAACTAAAATATGCAGAAACACTTTTTGTAACATGAATATTCGTCTTCTGCTGCTTAATCCTGTTCAGGGTCACTGGGGGGGAAGCTGGCGCCAATCCCAGCTGACATCGGGTGAGAGGCGGGGTACGCCCTGGACAGGTCACCAATCCACCGCAGGGCAACAGACAGAGACAGACAACCAAGGTCAAGCTATTATTATTTCATGGGCTGACGTGATGATTCAGATCAGTTTGTGACAGGGGAACTTGGGGGAACTGAATTTCCCAGAACACCAGATTGCATCTCCAGTCAAGAACTTCATGGAGGTCAGTGCTGTGGTGCAGCTGTTATCTACCACAAGAACAATATGCTGCTGGACTGGCCTTTCAAGATGTCATTTAAAAGGAGTTTCACATTGGCCTTTTGATTTTTTGCCTGTGCAGTAATCATGCCCCACATCTCCAGGTCCAGTATAATTGTGAAGAGAAAAATAGTTTTCCTTGGTTTCTCCACAATTTCAGCTAAGATGTTTCTGCATAGAACATGCAGAAAACGTATACAACTGCAGATGCCTTGTTCCTCATTAATACATGCCATACAAAAATTGTGTCTCCACTGGATTGTCACTGGATCCTTCAAGAAATGAAGAAAGACTGAACAGCTATCAGTCAAGTCATGCTCATCCTGATAGCTATGGTTCTTCATTCTAGCGCTTCTTATCTTTTGGTATTATCATCATGGTATGGAACCTAATCTTCAGACCTATTGGGGCATGTAAAAAAAAATTCATTTGCTAATGAAAACTTTTTCACTTGGCATATATTATGAACAGGAATGTGTTTGCCAGGGCCTAGGTGACCGTTTTGCCTTTGTGCTGACCTTGGGTTTGAAACATAAGTAAGATGTTTTGGGAGAGGGATTTGTGGTGTGTAGGCAGTCGAAGACTGAAACTTGAAGGAAGAACACATTGTGCATGGAGCTTCAAAGAACTTAGACTCTTCTCCAAGTGAGTACATGCTTGCATCTTAATTACAATGAAACCCAGAATGTTACTTCAAAATCCAGTCAGAGAGGTAAGACATCCTCCTTATGTCCTGCTGTGGAACATTTAATGCTTCAAGCCATATCAAAGTAACCTGTGTCGTTAACCTTGGAAAACCCAGACCACCTATAAGGGGGAACTAAAATTCAGGGTCAAATATCACCCCAGGGGTGCTACAGGGTTAAGTAAAGTCAAGACATGTTTGCAAGCAATTTTTAGAAGCTTTGGGTGGAAGTTATACTGCATGCATAAGAAAAATATCTTAAGCTTAATTTATAACACTTCCTGATAAATATTCAGTGAAGGAATATGGATTCGTTAGTGTTGTATGTTGGACTGCGAAATGTGAATTTCTGTGATGTGGCCAGAACTGTGATTGCAAGTGACTCTGCAAAAGACCTATACTGGATTATGTATGGAAACGAGTAGTGAGATGTTGCTCTGAAGGAAGTTAGTACGAAGACCTCTAAGTCACAATGAAAAAGCCTTGAAAGTGACTTTCTGCTGAAGTCAAACAGTGTGTCAACATGCTTCTGTCTATATCGCTGTCCTTTTTTGTTTCAATTGTGTGTGAGTGAAGACGTCTAAAGTGTGAACTGTGAACTAATGTGAATCGTCTAAGCAACCAAATAATGGCAGACGAGAATACTAATGCTAAGCCTAATGGCATGATCAGTAAGGAAAGAAGACTTTTCTCGGAAATGCGGCGTACCTCGAAAATCGTTGTGGAGCATGGACGAAGTCGAGACTACATAAGAGAAAATGAAAGCATTTGCAGTCGGAAACTGACCGAAGATTGAAAAAATATGAAAGTCAAGAGTAGGTGAGGGAGGTCAGGTATGTGAGGAACACGTCAGCGGGCACTGTGGAGGCTGTTTACGCAGAAACCTTAAACAACAACCAGAAGAGTAGCTTGAGTCTAAATTGGGCCTGGAATCTCAACTAGAATTTAAATGCCAAGTGCATTTAAAGCACTAGCTTCAACAACAACTTAAGGCGAAAGTGAGTTCAGATCAAACGCTTTTGTGGTTGAAGACTAGAGTAGCCAAAAAGGAGCAGGAAACAAAGAAAATGTTGAAAAACACTGTTGTTGCTTATCTCAGCCTCCCCACTCTTCTAAGCACCACTACTTACACCCTTCCTTACTTTAAGGTGAGGTCAGACCAAAGTCGCCCACTAGAGACAAAACTGGGGAAATGCAATAATCTTCAGGAAAAGGGGGAAATGGAACAAGATTGCCACCTGCTGCCTGAGATGACAATGTCCTGGACCAGAAAAGGATGAGAGTGAAAGTTCCAATCAATCAAACGAAGACTCAGACCTCTAAAAACAAGAGTCAGAGGTGGAGCAATGTTGCACCAGCATCAAACGCCTGCTCATGCTGATCCTGATACGTGGAGTGAAGGCACTATTACGTCCTAGAGAAGTTAGAATGAGAAAAATTGTAAGAACTTTGTTTATCCAAATGTATTTACAATCTACATCCATATGACAGAGTGATTATTCGGAATGCTTTACAGACTCTGTGAGAACAAGTTACACTCACAAGAGCTTTAGATGAAGCCATAGACGAAAACAAACAAAATATTGATGCTTCATGGGCTACACTGGAGGAATGGATTTGCAATCAAGCAAATGGATGTGTCAGCTGGGGAAATATATTAAGCTGTGTTCAGGGGGTAAAAAACCCCAAAACATTTGCACTATATGAAGCATGCTTTAGAGAGGCCTGGTGAAACTATTCACTATTCACTATTCAATTCACCATTGCACTGATAACATCATCAGAAATGACAAGATGGATAACATGTTATCTACAGTATATTGGAGAACTGAAACAAGCTCTTCTCAATGGAACAAGAACTAAATTGTCAAACACCTACAAGTTCACAAATTCTCCATGGGAACCTCTCAGTGGGAACCTATGGGAACTTAGTTGCCATCAAATATGAATGTGAGGGAAACTGGTGCAGCTAAAGGAACATCTGATCATGTCAACACTCAAGAGGACATCATCAAAAAAAGAAAGATTATTAAGAAGAAAGAAAGAACACATTCCACATGGAAATCCAGGCCACATTACTGAACACTGTAGATCAAAAGAAGGGTTAAAGAAGGTAAAGGGAAGACGTCACTAACACAAACACCTTGGACATAACTCCTTCCTGGCAAAGCACCTTCACTTCACCTAACACTATCACAACTTTTAATCTTTTCCATTATTATTCATGTAGTCTTAGGTGTTGTGTAGACCACTGTACTGTATTGACTTTTTTATTTATTTATTTATTTTATAGCATTAGACCTGTTACTTCCAACTACGGTGAGGTCACATATATATTTCCAATCTTGTACGTTATTGAACTCTAAATGATGTCTAAATGATGTCTAAATGATGCAATAAATGATGCAATTATAGCTAGGAAAAACTAAGAGATCAATCAGAGTTCATTTCAGGAGACACTGACAGGTTGAGAAAAGCCCTTTGTGTGGACAATCTGATCTTATATCTATATAAAATATGTCTGATTTTTTTGTGAGATCTGAATTGCTTTTTCGTTGACTTCAGGACTATGCTATGACCTACTGCAGTAACCATGGTGCTCCTGCTGAGAAGCTGCTTGTTGGATTTCCCATCTATGGACACATCATCATGCTTGCTAGCTCTGCCAGAACTGGTGTTGGAGCTCCCACTGCTGGACCTGGATCTACTGGACCTTACACCAAGCAGACCAGATTCTGGGTGTACCATGACGTGTGGCTCAAAATAACTTGCGTACTTTCTGTCTTCCAATCACAAATCTTGGCTTAATTTTAATACATTCCGTTCTCTCCAATTCTGTACCTTTCTGTCTCAAGGAGCCACTCAGGCTTGGGAGGCTCCTCAGGATGTGCCATAAGCCTACCACAGCCAGAATGTCTGGACTGGTTATGACAGCATCAAGAGCATCCAAATAAAGGTGTTTTCAATTTCATGGTTCTACGTTTCTATAGACAGGTCAAAAGTAGTTTTGGAGCACACACTGAGCACACACTGTTACAAAGGTAAATAGGTGATGGTCATTATTTTAAAATCCTGTACACTGACTGGTTAAAGCATAACAGCTTGGAAGGCGCTATGATGTGGACTTTGGACCTTGTCTTCAGAATCTTCAGAGGAACCTTCTGCAACCAGGACAAACTCTCTGATCAACACCACAAATATTGCCCTGGGAACTGGCCAGAGAGTACATGCATGAATAATCTTTGAAGATGCACCTCCTGAACCCCACAGATTGCTTTATGTCAACATGGGAAGCTTGGTTTCAGAATAATTTCTTTAAAATGCAGCAGTGAAATATTTACCAAAGTGTCTATTGTATTCATCACTCTTAGTTGTATTCAGCATGTTAGTGAATCAAATGAACAGATATCATACTGCAATATTGCTCTGTTTATTCATTTATCCCAGACTGATTTTGGTGGAAAAATCCCAATGAATGAGCTGTTACATTCATACAAACCTACGGTCCATATTATACAACACATATTTTATATGTGATATCCTTATATCTCCTATATTAACAACCAGCAGCAGCCACTGCCTTAAACACTCATAACTTCGAACACAAGGCTCTGTTGGAGTCCTCAAGTGGGCCCCCTCTAGTGGTCAAACAGTGCACTTGAGTAAAAATAATAAAAATGTAGCTATAAATGTATTATTTATACCTACAGTTATACCTACAGTTACTCAACCTACAGTTGAGTTGTGAAAAGAGCTCATTTTCTTTATAAGCACAGCACACTTTCTTATCTTTATTTTTGCAGCCTTGCACAAAAACACCTATGACTCGGCTTCATGTTTGAGAGAAAACTGGCAAGTGCTGTACTCATGCAACATGGAAATAGTGGGAGAGAGCTGGTTTTATGCAGCTGAGCCTGAAATCACTGTTTGCTTTGATATTGTATGATAGTGTAATCAGTCGGATCCAGATTTGATTTCAACACAACTCGGACCTTCGTGTAGTTTCAGATTATTACTACACAACTCTGATGAATGATTGTTAGTGGATGAATCCCTGTAGAATCCAACAGTGTTACAACACTGAAATAGTAATATATTTTCACTTTCCTTATCCGACCACATGTACAGTGCATTAAGCATTCAGAGCCCTTTCAATTTTTCACCATTTGTAATGTTGCAGCCTTATGCTAAAATCAATCAAATTATTTTTTTCCTCATGAATC
>JAQMCW010001094.1:0-10986 GCA_030068335.1 Chrysichthys cranchii
TCTTTTACTCCTGTTTGGATCATTTCCACATAGGACTACGGAGTCACCTCCACATTTAGGAAATTGTAGGTTGTTCTGTCATTTTGCTCTCCAGTGTATTTTAGAGTTGCGTAAACTCTGCTGTCATAAAGATGTCGGAAGACTTAAAGTTCCAGCCGTACCCCTGACACTGGAGACTCCTTCCATGAACACTGAATAAATGTTGTTTTATCCTATAGATTGGCGTACAAACAAAAATCCGCACAAATTTTAAGTGTTAAAAAGGTGTTCGATTGCAAGTAACTCGTATTCCAAATTATTTTGCCTGTCTTCAACTGACAGGTTTCATGTGACCCAGCGCTGAGCTCAGAAGCGCTATTTAAATCCATAAAGGATGACAAAATCAGCAAAATGAGGTACATGCTGTCCACCATTTTGGGAATATTTTGCGTCAAGTACAAGTGGCATTTGGTATCTACTTGCTCAGGTGCTCAGATTACACTCCTTGGAATCAACCCTTGCTCGAGACTCCACAGCCAAGTGTTTAAACGTTTAAAATATTAGTACAGTTTCAGAAACCTGAAGCTATTAGAGTTAAGTGTGTATGCTTTTTCATAGCGCTGTAATCACATTCACACACACAAAAATGCTTGAAATGTGCCTGGAATGCGTCTATAGCTGATCCTAGTTGCGTTCCAGATTGGTATTCGGATCCTATCCATGGTCGTCTGCCTACAAGGGAGAAATCGGTGTGATTTAATCATTTAAGATTCAACGAGGCCATTTTTTTTGTTTTGGTTGGTTTTCGCCTGCTCAGCTAACCAAGAAAAAAATGGAAGCTGAACCCACACAAGCTCTTTGTCGGGCCTTATCTCACACCTTCTCAGCTGAACTTCAGAGTAAATGATTTTTTTCGATGATAATTCTTGTGTTTTGCTCCAGCAGTGACGACTCATTTCGCAAACAACGTGTCAAAACGTCCCTTCGAGGCACATTCGCAGGAACCGCACACGACGGATCGAACGCAGACGTGAAGCGTCAAGGCAGAAAGATCAGAACTGTGAAGTCCAGCTTGTAATGTGAACATCTCGACATCCGGCCTTGGAGCTTCAGAGGTGGCAGGACTGATTAAGCGAAATGACTAACGTGTTACACATAACCGCTTCACTCTCTACGGTCCTCCTCCTGTAGCCCCATTCGAGCGGAAAATAGCTTTCCCTGGCGTAGCCAAATCCAAACGCAGCATGTGCTTGGTGCTGGAATATGTCATCTTCTTCCTTTCGTCTTGCGAGCGACCTATATGTGGTCTCGGTGGCTAAAAGCGCTCGCTATCGGGCGGCGCTGCGTGCTGCGGTTTGCGCCAGACATTTCATACCATGCCAGAACGCTGGCTATAAATTAACTCCTCAGAAAACCCTCAACAAACTGCTTTTGATTTCCACTCAAAACCTTTAGATGATTCTGTAAGTCGTTCCACAAGGATGGCGCGCTTTCTATATTATTAGAAGAAGCAGGACTGAAATTGAAGACTCTTAGTTAGATTTCCAAGAATAAACTTTACTCCTCCTTACATTTTTTATTTAGACGTTCAAAGTACTCAAATCTCTTCTTCCCTCATCTCGCCAATGACTGTACACTATACAGCAAGCAATTCAATTTCAAATCAATTTCAATTTCAAGAATCCAATCAACTTCTTCAGTGTAAAAAAAAACCCCAATCAATAATTACGACACGTCATCATCTCAGGTGTCTTTCTCATGCTACGATATAGACTTAGCATTTACCTTTGAATATGGATAAGCCCCAGTGTCGATCCCGAGGATGGGCGTTTTGCATTTACGTCAGAAAATATTTCAATATGTTGGAGTGAACAAAGATATATAAAATATCTCATCTCCTTTACCACCCTGGAAGGCATAAACTCTTTATCTAAAGGCATGCTGAGGTAAATTTCACAAATTTGCTAACATTAACTTGCAATATTTGACCAAGTTAGCATGTTTGCTCATGCTAGGTTAGATTAGCATCCATTCCAGGAGCTACGATAGGCCCTCGTCTTTCGTGGGGGTTACGTTCCAAAACTTCCCGCGAAAGATGAAAATCCGCGATACACGGACGCCGCTCCTAAATGCTTTTTTTTTTTCTTTAAGAGTTTAAGCTCTAAATGATCCTCCCACACTCTTTAAACACATCCTAGACAAAATTAAACACATAAAGAAAAAACTTGCAAGCATATAGCGAGGTGAATTGTGTGTCGAATTCGTAGAAACGTCACATTTATAGCGAGTACTGTAATGTGCTGTATACTATACTAACGTAGCCTGGACTTATATTTTAGGTCCTGTATGTATGTAGTACACTAGCCTAGCCTAGGATTTTTACTATATGGATCTTCTGTCCATTTTTCTAAATGGAATGGATGAATGTTGAAAAAAAAAATCATTCGAGGTGGAAATATGGGCGCTCCAGCACCGACGATACTTTGGCGAATGCTGCTTGCTTCTCCTCGAAAACATTTGCGAGCATATAGTGACGTGAATTCTGTGTCAAATTCATAGAAATGTCACATTTATAGTGAGTCCTGCTACGGGTGAAGAACTGGGATGTTGGCGAATGCTGGTTGCTTCTCCCCAACCGTATGCGTCGTAGCCAGCAGCCAATCACAACCAAGGTTCAATGAACAGGGCATTCTGATTGGCCTGACTCGTTCCTCCAGCCATAATATTTTTTCACTATCCCCACATCGCGTTTTCACTACATTTCACAACGCTACGTGTTCTTTGCCTCTTGTGTAAATATGATCTACACTGTACTGTATTTTTTTTTTATATATATTATTAATATTTTACTCCATTTTAATTCATGTTTAGATTTTATAATACCGGGGAAATCTGGGGAAAAAAGTTAGATAAATTAGGTAAATAAAATTCCACGAATAACCGGGGACGCGAAATGTAACCGCGATATAGCGGGGGATTAGTGTATATTGTAGCTGGCTAGGCAGTAAGTCAAATTCTAGCTAATGACAAATATAGTTTTATTGACACAATATGTATTTCTGATTAATTCATAAGAAAAACGGATATCGTTTTGGTCGTGCACACGAGTAGCAAACCTAAAAGACTGAATGACGCTGTCAGACAAAATGGCATAACTGCGTGCTTTCAGATAAGTAATAAAAGTTATTTTCCCATAAAAAAAACATGACATTCATTTCAATAGTTCAAAACTTCCACTTAAAGTGGAGTACGGTGTTGACGCATTATTTATACTTGCACTTCATTCTAACTTCTCAGCACTCTTTCCACATCTGAATCCTATTTTGAACTTCAAAGAACTCCAAAATGGTAATTAATTTAAAAAAAATGGCTCAAATGCCTTCAGATATTTTCTCGCACGAATTCTATGTTATGTCCTAACCTATATAAGTTTTTGGATTTATTAATTTAGTTTTGCACACCACCGCACTAATTGATTTCTGAGCTCGCGTTCTTCTCTGCTGGATTTTGTTCTTTTTTCTCTCCTTCACTTCCCATGTTCCCCTGCCACCATATTCATCCCAACAGGATTATTAATAAGAAACTCACCAAATTCTAGGTTTCTCTCATTTTGCAGAATATTTAATCAACATTTCATTACAAATAAAAAATCATGTCCAGATCATTCATTTCTGATGAGATAAAACATTTAATTTTCCTCTTGAACCCTTGAGTATGTTTAAAAATAATCCAAAATAATAAAAATGATCTAATTTTTATTTTTATTTATTATCTTTTTTTTTTTTTTTTAAATTTCTTCATTATTTAATTTTAATACTCTTGTTTCAAGCTTAAAAATGTCCTGTTCTCTTTGCGGATGATTTTGCTTCTAGGGAAAAAAGATACTTCAAACTATCACGATTGCCTGTGAAAAAATAAATAAGGAAATATGAAGCTTGAAATGAGTTAAAAAAAAATTTGAAAAACAGGTTTAACCCTTGATGGGACATTATTTGAAACACTTAGACGTTCAAAAATTTTAACCCGAGTTTGTTATTGGAGGCAATTACAGGAAATCTTTTCATATTTATCTTGCCAGTTAAGGGCAACAGAGTTCCCACTTATATCCAGTGTAGAGTCACATTTTTCCACAAAGTGTATATATATTAAATAATATAAAAGAAAACCACATATTAACTTAAAGGAACATTTATTCCTTTAAGGATGGGAGAAATCTACCTGGTTCTACGACCTCTCAGAGAGACATGAGCGGTGGGGGGGGGTTGAGGGGGGCATTTTGGCCATCCGTTGAAACTGAAATTTATTTGCTTTACTTATAACAGGATCTTAGGGAACAAGATCACTCACTCATCTTCTGCCGCTGAATCCAGTTCAGGGTCGCGGGGGGAACCTGGAGGTCACCAATCCAGCCCAGGACCTTCTTGCTGTGAGGTGACAGCACTAACCACACCACACTACACCACACCCCTGTGCCACCCAGTAACAAGATCGGTTTGACTACATTCAAGGTATTTTCATTTGCTAACATTTTTGTCAATTTTCAGCTCTGTATCTAGTGAGAACCTCCCACGTTTCTTGGAAGGCTTTCCACTAGATGTTGGGGCATGCCTCTGAGGACTCGTGTTCATTCAGCTACGAGAGCATCAGTGAGATCAGGCGCTGATGTTGGGATGTCGAGGAGGCTCCAGTTCCAGTTCATCCCAAAGGTGTTCAGGGGGTTTGAGCTCAGGGTTCTGTGCAGGACACGCGATACACTTCTTCCACTCCAAACTTGACCTGAACACGCCATGTCTTCATGGAGCTGGCTTTGTGCACAGGGGTAGCGTCATGCTGGAGCATACCAAGACATTCCAACTGTGTGGTAACAGTGTGAGGAACAACCACATGTGGCGGGTAAGAGCAGATTTGTCATATTTGTGCTGCACTCTGTTAGAGAGCCTGAGAGAATGGAGTTCCTTGTTGACTGGGCGGCATTGTTCCACAGGCGTTCAGGGTTCAGTTGGAGGGATAGAGGTGTCAAACGAAGATGAATAAAGCGTCCTAGTAATAAAAAAAATAGCAAGAGTCCGGAGGCGCTAGTGGCTGCAGCGGAAGAGGAGTGGGGGAAGTAATTGAGTTTCCTAATCGTTCCTCTGGGCGACACTTCGGCTTCGGCCAATAAATGGAGAGATGGCGTGATCGCTCAATCACCGCCTCACTTCCTCTGTCCATCTCTCTCTCTCTCTCTCTCTCTCTCTCTCTCCCAGTTTCCTCTCTCTGGTGAACATCAATATTGCAAACAGCATTCTGCAGAGGAGATTGGCCCACTCCTGAAATTACAGCCGATGCTGGCAGGAAGTGAATTAACCGAGAAGCCTTCCATGCCAAAGACCAGGCAGCGACTCAAAGGCCTGTGTTTGGAAATGAAGGACAGATCTTTTGTTTGGCGCGAGTGCAAAGTTGAGTTTTATTAGCCGAGTTGAATCGAGACGGAGGCACTCAGGAGTGATGTGTCAAAACACGGGAGCGCCGTGAAAGACTTAATTTGTGAGTCAGAAGTGTTTTAAGTGTGAATTTCATGCATTTCAACAAGGAAGGACTCTTTAAGAGCAGAACACGCCACGTATTCATCCGTCAGCTCTATTCAGCAGCTCTGACATCTGAGTTTTTACCTCTCCCTTTATTTCTCTGCCTTTCTCTCCCACTGCTTTCTCTCCCTGACTCACGCTTTCAAATCCTTGGCCTACTTACCCGAGTTTCCTGTCTTTAGAAGGGAAAAAGAAAGAAACACTTTTGTTGTGTATGAATGCTTACTTGATTTGTTTAGCTGAAATAAGGACAAAGTGAAGGAGCGAGATGCTAACCGTTTCCTTCTCAGGTCCCTTATAGAATCCAAATGTTAACTGTGGAAGAAACTCCAAAATAGTGGGTAATTAATTGAGGCAAAATGATGTTTTAACTTTTCTGATTGGTAAATTTATACTAATTTGCGTGTTGGTTCAGGTTACAATTAAGTTTTTTTGCCGAAATACTACATCAAGTTTGTTTCCAATTGCTTATCATCATCATCTTCTTCTTCAGCTTATCCGAGGGTCAGGTCATGGGGGTAACAGGCTAAGCAATGAGGTCCAGACTTCCCTCTCCCCAGCCACTTCCTCCAGCTCTTCCGGGGGAACACCAAAGCATTCCCAGACCAGCCAGGAGACATAGTCTCTCCAGCGTGTCCTGGGTCGACCCCGGGGCCTCCTCCTGGTTGGACACGCCCGAAACACCATTAAAAACATGTTTTGAGGCTGAAACACATTCATTGGATTTACATTCATTTCAATGGGAAACACTGATTCGGGTCGCGAACAAATCGGGTCACAAACAGAGTCTGGGAACGGATTCAGGTTGCGAGTCGAGGGTCCACCACTGTGTGTGTGTGTGTGTGTGTGTGTGTATATATATAATTTATTTATTTCCCCCTAACTTTGTTAGGAAGGAATTTTTGGCAACTGGATCTGGAAGTTTTAGTCAGATACTCTGGATATGTTTTCTCCAGTCAGCAGGTTGGTTCTAGCTATTCAGCAGGTACAAACACTAAAGAACAGTTAGTTAAAGGAAAAAAAAAACTTGATCCATCCATGTGGTACCTTCCTTATCACAATGGATTCTGCAAATAAAACTGTATTCAGTATTACTTTGTACAGCCATAAATCTCCAACTTATATCATGAAGCGCAGGTTAAATATCCTGGGCAGATTCTGTGGTTCATGGTTTCTCAATAACATTACATGCGGCTTTATTGACTTCAAAAGAGAAGAAAAAAGTTATTGTCAAATTGCTATGGTGCGAGAGGAATAAAACCCTCTGCTGTAGGAAAATAATGTGGAACTGTGGAAGGGAAGAGGTTCGGCTTTGATTCTAGATCTAGGTGCGCTCGCCTAGTTCCGATGGCCCGACTTATGATTTTTCGAAGTTACGATGACGATTGTGATATGCTAAAAATTGTAAAATATTTCGAAAATATTTAAAATTTGCAGGCAGTGTAACAGTGTATGACGTACAGTACGTTCGAATGACGCCCTTATGTTCCGCGTCACTCGCCTTGTGTGATGCCTCACTGTCTCCCACGACACGGAGTTCCCTTGTGTATCGGTGTACCGTACAGTGCGTTACCGCCTGTTTTTTGTGTGCTTCAAGAGCTAATTTTAATCCAGAAGCATGTCTTCTAAACACCCAGCATGTCTCCTACAGGAAAGGACTCCTCGATAGGTTAGGCTAAGCTAGGCTAGGCTACGCTAAGCAGTGGTTTGATGTTTGATATTTTCCACTTAGGATGGGGATATCGGAATGCATCTCCGTGGTAACCTGAGGACAACCTGTATAAATAAATATGAATTAAACTTACCTGCTTCGAACCTAGAATTTCTGTTTAAAAATGAGGCCGTGCATTAAACGCCTAGCTATATAACATCACTGAAAATAATTATTTCTGCTCCAAAATATATTTCGGATTTTTTTCCCCCCAGCCTCGGAGATACGCCTGACATCACTCTGCTCTGCGGTGCCTTTCTTATCGAAATGTAATCCGCCCGCAATGGCGCATCTGCAATTAAAATTTCATTCGTTACGACTTTGGAGAACCACACGTCTCCTAATTATTTGAGATAGAAAGGTAAGATGTCCCGGGGCGAACAAATTGAGTGCATGTGTTAGCTCGGGAAACAATCAAGAGCAACTTGCCCTATGGCCTCGCTCTTTGTAAATGCAAATGCGTGCTTCAGCTATCCTCTCAATCTTGTAGTTTTTAACCCAGTCTCTCTCTCTCTCTCTCTCTCTCTCTCTCTCTTTCTGCTGTCTGAAACTCAAACAGGAGAAGAGATATCTCCTCTGCTCAGACTTCCACAGTAAATGGACCAAATTGGTTCTCCTGAGGCACAAGTGCTTTCAATAACGCCGCGTGTAACGATATATAGCGCTCCATTTTTCTGACTGCTTTCCATCTAATTTCATAAAAGAACATTTATCTTGAAAACGCCACTAAGGCGCAGGATAATAACATCATGTAGCGGAAAACGAGGCACCTTATTACAAACGTTCCGATCTGTTTAGATGTCAGTCACTCATGTTTGGAGAATTTATCCAAATCTGTCATTCAGGCTCACGTTCTCCCATATTTAGCTTTATTTTTATGTACCAACAAAGATAAATGCACTACTGGAATGAATGAATAAATATCTATCTATCTATCTATCTATCTATCTATCTATCTATCTATCTATCTATCGTCTGCATGTCTTTCTTTCTTTCTTTCCTTTTCTGTTCTCTCTCTCTCTCTCTCTCTCTCTACCTCTCTCTACTCCAGAGTCCAGATAGGGGTGAATTCTACAATCCCGCAACATTTCATCTTTACTACGATCGAAGAGACAAAGCGGCAGATGGAGGAAGACGAGACGTTGTTAGGAGAGAGTGAGACATCGTGTAAGGCGAGTGACGCATACATCCGGGTGCCGTCTGTGTACTTCTGGCCGTCGTCCACGTACTTCCGGGTGTCGTCCACGTACTTCAGGGTGTCGCCCGCATACTTCTGGGCGTCGACCACATACTTCTAGACATCGCCCGCATACTTCCGGGTGTCGTTCGTGTACTTCTGGGCGTCACCCGTGTACTTCCGGGTATTGTCTGCATACTTCTGGGCGTCTTCCACATACTTCTGGGTGTCGTCTGCGTACTTCTGGGCATCTTCCATGTACTTCAGGGCGTCGACCACGTACTTCCGGGTGTCTTCCACATACTTCTGGGCGTCACCCGTGTACATTCAGGTGTTGTCTGTGTAGTTCTGGGCGTCTTCCACGTACTTCCGTGTGTCGTCTGCGTACTTCTGGGCGTCGCCTGTGTACTTCTGGGTGTTGTCCATGTACCTCTGGGCATCGCCCGCGTACTTCCATGTGTCATCCGCGTACTTCTGGGTGTTGCCAGTGTACTTCAGAGTGTTGTCCGCATGTATCGTACATCATGTGCTGTTACGTTGGCCTGCCAGCGATGCCTGCCTGCACATCTTAAATATTTTCTAAATATTTTACAATTTGTAGTAGATCACAATCGTCATCGGAACTTCGAAAAATCGTAACTCGGGCCATCGTAACTAGAGGAGTGCCTGTACATAATGACGACTGAAAACAGTTTAAAAGAAAAGAAAAAAGAAAAAACATTTCCCAACACCAACCAGTCGTTCAGCCTCTTTTGCTGCCTGACATTTTGTGACTTAGTATCCTGGGTGCAGAATGACTGAATAATACCAAGGACGCGCTTAGCTTCTCTGCTAACGCAACTAGCGTGAGATGCAGTTTCATGCCAAACCACGACGCACTATAGGACACTGTCGCACTTGTTCTCATTGTTTAGCCACATTAGTACAAAGCCAAAGAAGTAAACGCACACCGCCACTCGTGCCTCATCAACTCCACTTTGTGCTCACGCGGCATTTTTTCTGAAACTCAACGCTTTCATTTGTTTGTTTGGTTTGTTAGTTTTTTTTTTCCAAGCAGCTCTAATTGAAGCCGTGTGCACGATGCAGAAGCGTCATTAGTGAAAGCAGACGTTAATACGGATTTTCCTTCGGTTCGATGACGCATGCAGACACTTTATCCATCAATGCATTGATTAATGAATCAATCGAACAGTTAGTTCGTTAATAAATCACACAGCCAGTTGGGAAATGTCAGCGTTTTCCTTGGCAGCGCATCTTTCCAGTGTCTTTCTTGTTATAGTTATTAATGGAGGGATCTGTTTTCACTCCTTCGTGCGAACAGGAAGAGCACAGGCGCTAACGCTCGGTACGTGTTTTTAAATCACTCTCAGGTTTAGGATTGAATTGTTATTATTCTAATTAATATATTAAATATCATTCATTACACTTGATCTGGAACTCTATCCTTTATTCCATACTTCTTCACTTATTACCCTCGTTTATTCCTTTCTTTTCTTTGCTTGTTTACATCCTTTCCTCTCTCTTTTCTCGTATACACCCCTACGACCCCTTCCTTCCTTAATCCCTGCCTTCTTTCTGTCCGTTTTTCCCTTCATCCCTTCATTCTTTTGCCTTATTCACTTCCTCACTTTGTTTATTTGTTCACTCTCTCCTTCTTTTTCATCTCTCTTCCAGTTAGCCTTCTTCCTTACGTATGTACACACCTACTTCCTTTTCCTGTCTTAATTCCTCCCTTTACCCTTTCCTTAATTGCTATACTCCTTCTTCACATTCTTCCTTCCTTCCTAACTTATTTACCGGTACTTATATTCTCTCCCACTTCCTTAATTCCTTTCTTCCTTGCCCCAATTCCCTCCTTCTTTCCTCAAATCCTTCATTCCTTCCTTCTTTCCATATTTATATCGTTCCTTTCTGTCCTTTTTAACTCCTTCCTTTCACTTTTACCCATTCACAAACTTTTTCTCTTCCTTCTATCTGTCCATTTTTCCTTCCTTCCTTCCCTTCCTCCCTCTGAGTTTACTCAGTCACTAATTTCCTTCCTTTCTTTGTAATCAGCCCTCTCTTATCTACTTACTTACCCACTTCCTTCCTTCCTCTTTTCTTCCTTCCTTCTGTATTTACTCACTTACTCATTCAGTTTCATCCTTTCATTCTTCTATCAATCCTCTCTTATGTACTTACTTACCCACTCCCTTCCTTCCTCACTTTCCTTCCTTTCTACCTCATTTCCTCTTTCCTTCCTGTCTCACTTCCTCTTTCCTTCCTTTGTTCCTTCCTTCCTCACTTCCTCCTTCCTTCATCACTTCCTCTTTCCTTCCTTCCTTCATTCCTCACTTCCTCCTTCCTTCCTGTCTCACTTCCTCTTTCCTTCCTTCCTTTCCTCACTTCCTCTTTCCTTCCTTCCTTTCCTCATGTCCTCTTTCCTTCCTTTCTTCCTGTCTCACTTCCTCTTTCCTACCTTCCTTTCCTCACTTCCTCTTTCCTTTCTTCCTTTCCTCACTTCCTCTTTCCTTCCTTCCTGTCTCACTTACTCTTTCCTTACTTCCTTTACT
>JAQMCW010001120.1:0-10986 GCA_030068335.1 Chrysichthys cranchii
ATTTTCTTTTAGTTTTTATTTTTCATCCTAAATTGTTTTATTCTTTTGTTCAGCACTTTGGCCAGTGGCTGCTGCACAAAAATTGCTTTATAAATAAAGTTGGCTTGGCTTGGCTTGGCTTGGCATATTTCACAATTTCTGCCTCTGCTTTGGTCAAATCCTCACAAATAAGTCGTGTCTCGTTATGATCTTTCTTGAACTGACTCCTTCTTTCCTTACTTGATGAGCTTGGTTCGGTCCTTTCCTTTGCTTTCAGCTCTTTTTGCAGATCTTTCAACTTCAAAAACCAAGCTACCACATGCTTCAACTTTGTCCAGGATGAGTAATACATCATCAGCTGGTCCAACAGACCTGTGATCTCTTGCATCTGTATGACATGTGATCGAACAACTCTTTTGACCTCTGGGTCATCCACATTCATCATTCCAGGATCTGGGTTCTTTGGCCACTAATCTTCACTGCAGAACAAGAAACTCGGTCCTGAAAGCCAGCTTTCACATTTTAAGAATGCTTCAACAGACTGACCTCGGGAGACATGATCCACTGGATTCAGACTGGTATTGATATACATCCACTGTGAAGTTTGAGAGTGCTCCATAATGGCTGACACTCTATTAGCAATGAATGTCTTGAATCTGGGACTAACACTAATTCAAGTACTTCAGCACAACTGTGCTATCCGTCCATTAGTCGCAAAGTTCCAATTCGAGCTCTTTCTTCAACAGCTTGTCCATCTTGACTGCAACTGAGGCTGCAGTTAATTCCATTCTAGGTATAGTTGGAGATTTCAAGGGAGTCATCCGAGCCTTCACCATCATGAGAGTAGATTGAGTCTCACAAGTTGAGCGTAACACAAGGTAGCTTGTCGTTCCATAGGCATCTTCACTTGCATCAGGGAAATGGTGTAACTGAGCGAAGACTGGCGCACCAAACTCCTCTGTCTTGATACATCTGCCAACGCCAAACTCCTCCAATTGTTGCATGTCTGAAGTTCACTTTGTCCATTCCTTAATGACATCATCTGGCAAGCTTTCATCCCAGCTGTATTTCTGCCGGCACAATTCTTGCAGAATTCTTTTGGCGAGTAGAACTACTGGTGCTATAAACCCAAGAGGGTCAAAGATGGAGCTGACAAAGGAGAGCAGGCCTCTCCTTGTGCGTGGACGATCTTTAAGATTGATCTTGAGCTTAAATTGATCCATCTCAGCACACTACTGGATTCCCAATGCTCACTCCATTGGTAAACTGTCCATATTCAAATCAAGTTCCTGAAATCCTTGTGCTCTCTCATCTTCAGGAATTGAGTTGAATAATTTCCTGCTATTGCTTGACCATTTGGTTAGCCGAAAACCACCTTTCGCCAACATGCTTCTCAAGTTGGTGCACAGACTGATTTATAACACACAAGTACATACACAGTCACAATTTTCACACACAAAGGAAATATAAAGAATAACTGAGGGCAATAAGTCACAATATATAAGCACACAGGCAAGCATTCAAAACAACACAAAGTCCAACAGGGTAAACCACAGTCTGAGTATATCAACACAGTCTTTTACATACCATTCATAGAAAGAGGAATACCTCTGGTGAGTCACTGTATTCACTGAAGGGAAGTATTATTTGAGTTAGTTGTATGAAAGGATAAGAGAAAGAATAGAGAGGAAAAGGCAAGCAGCGGGTGTCGGCTCTTAGAGAGGCGTAAATGCAACCCAGTAAAGAAGTTCAGTAAATTCTGCCTTCGCCACAAGCTGAGCCTCACCTTGGATTGTACAATGCCTCACAAACAGTGAGCATGTCACTGTCCCTCTGTACATCACCAATCTATGTTTCAAACACTTTTAATATATGCCTCCCTGACTTTCCATGGTTTAGCTGATGTTTATAATATATGTGTGTAACTTGTTTCGTGTGCTCATCGATCTTACAACGACAGTGAAGAGGCCCTGGGAGAGGCAGGCAGTTCTCTTGCCTCAAAGTAGGGGGCACTCATAAGATCAGACGTTCTTATGCTCCTCCTCAGCTGCAGAGTAAGTGACAGCGAGCTGGCAACAATCTTAGAGTCCATGGTCACGAGCAAGTCAAGTGCTGTGATATTTTTCCTCTCACCCCATCTGTTTTTACAATGGAGGATTTTATATCCAAGCTCAAACGATTTTCTTAACTGGACTTTCAATCAAAACAGGAGGTAGTAAATAAAGTGTGTATGTGTGTATCCATAAGGTAGACACCGGTAACTGAGAGATTAATGCAGAAAACCAAATGAATGCAGAAATCACGTAACAAAATGCTACTGCCTCACCAGCCATGAATCTCACTGCATGTCACTGGTGTGGGTGCAGGTGTGACAATGTGACATTCTGGTCAAATGATCATCTATCCAATTTCAGCTCTTAACACTCACCTGTTATTTGTTTGCTATGAGAGACATCAACAGACGTTTTTGTCATCACATGATAAAACAGAATGATGAATATGTTCAAAACATCTAAATGCAAAACAAAACAAGATACTTGAAAATTGTTTGAATACTAACACAGATTATCAATGAGATTATTAAATTTAGTTTGTCTTGTTATTTTGTTTCCCAGTCCTAGACCTTTTGAGGGACAGTGCACACTTCCACACCTGTGCATTCCATCTCACACAGTTATTCATTACTACCTCATTCCCACAGCAAGGAGGATGAGTGTGGCAGCATTGTAGAAGTAAATGTGGAGGACAACTACAGCCTATCAGACAGCATTCTCCCTACAACTATGAGTGAGCTCAGCCCAGACACAGCTGTTCTCAACGCATGTCATGCTAATGGGACTCCCTGCAATACTGACGAGAAGGAGGCTTAAGCCGGGTACAGCAGCAGTCAGAGAACCAACTGAACAAGAACGAACAGCAAGCACTGCACTGGTGGTGACTGTCATCACAAAGGTGGAAGGCATTAACCAGCTTTTCCTAAGTGTCTTCTGTTTGCTCCTCATAACAATGGGAGTCCTTTTCGTTTGGCTCCTCCTCCTCATCATTCGCACCTAATCTGATCTGGACATGGAATTTTTGCATGATATCCACCAAATACCTGAATTTGAGCAGTTTCATCATAAACACTCCCCCCCTTTCTACAGTGTTTAACCTGTAAGCTACTCTAGGTGGGGGGCAAATAAAATTAAAGTGCAGAAAATAGTGATTCAATGAAATATACATGACAGGGAGAAAAAGACTGAGAGGGGGAGGAGCAGCAAACAAAAACAAAACACATCTTCTGATCCGGCAAATTGCTAAGAGCTTGCCATCTTCTTCCCTTCAGGCACTCTTATTGCTTGTACATCTGTTATAATACTTTTTTATTGATGATTCCTTTTTTCATTATTTTCCCTTTTTGTAACAAAAAAACAACAACAGAAGGACAAGAAATTAACTTGAGTTAAGTATAACAGATTTTTCATTACCCTCTATTATGCATTTATGGTAAATCTGGGTGGCACAGGAAGCTACAAGCCAATTTTTTAAATAGAAGGAAAATTATGAAGAAATGGATTTAAATATTATGCTAGACAAGCATTTTTTTCAACAGAATTTACTTCATTACTAAGCACTGAAACTGACTAGCATTTTTGGAGTTTAATACTTCTTTGCTAAAAGCTCCAGTTCTGGGTGATGAAAAGCCTAAAGCAAGATGCTGCCACCAACATGCATCACCTTGGGTATGGTATTCTTTTGGTGATGAGCTTTTTTGTGTTAAACATATCTTTGGAATTATGGATTTTTTTTTATAGCTTTTGGAATTGTTCTCATCTGAACAGAACACATTTTGCTATAAGTACTTTTGGGTGATCTAATCAGACTTCTAATCAGATGTTTTATGTGAGAAAAGGCTTCTGTGGAGCCACCCTTCCCCATAGACCAGACAAGTGTAGAATACACTTGAAAATAATGAGAATAAGTGTAGAAAGAGATTGTTGTTACATGCAGAGAGTAATCATTACTCGACAGCTCCTTTAATGTTGCTGTAGGTCTCCTGGTAACCTTCCTTGAAAGTTTTTATTTTGTTCTTTTGTAAAATTTTGGAGGGACATCCTGTTCTCGGTGATGTCAATGTGATGCTCCATTTTTTCAAATTGTTGATGATGACATTCGTAGTGCTCCTTGGTACGTCTAAGGTCCTGGAATTTTTTTTTTATACCTCTCACCTAATACTGGTTACCTTTCAACAAGTGAGATATGGACAGGGGGTGTAACTTCTTAGAGGACCAAGGCTTCAGTGGTCAGATAAATCCAAGATGATGAAAAGCCAACAAAACAGATGATCTTTATTTGTGGTTAATCAATTTAATTTAATTGATGACAGCTGAAAGTTAATTACATTTGAACATAAGACTGAATGTGATTGCTTTAGTGTGAACACAGCTACACCCCCCATTTTAAAAGGATGTGAACACTTATTCAATCAGGTTATTGTAACTTTAATTTTTTTTTGTATTATTCCATAAAACGTCTTTGAGTGCTTTTAACTTAATTTTTTAGACATTGTAATTTCACATTGAGGGTGGAAAAAGTTCTGACATGATTTATCGTAATTTTTTACTTCACAAAAAAACCTGTCAGAGTGTACTGTTCTTATACAGCAAGTTAAACTCGTTTCCTCATTATCTTCCCCAAGGAACAGGCAGAGAGTTGTATTTAGGTGAATTTAATGAAGAAAAGGTAAAATTGCAATAAATACAGACAACACAAATGAGTATAAAGGCGTTGCTGATTTGCAACAGTTAAAAACTAACTACCTTATGACCCCAGATATTTATTTTGGTCCTGAAAGGGTTAAATATTATAATCACAATCCTTCTACTACTGGTTGCACTAATCTTTAGCTCTTCAGGTAAATATGTCTCCAAATAAACAAACAACATAAGGTCACATATAATACCTAACTTTCTTTCTTACGGGTTCATTAATAAACTTACTTGCTTAGACGCAAGAGAACAACAGGATAAATTATGCAGGCTGAAAATAAACTTCCGACCGCTGCACATCACACGTGTCTTCTTTCCCGACAAAACTGCAACGGCTCCTTCACCAGAACTACAGGTAACAGGCCTAAAATAAAGGTCTTCAACTTAAAAGTCCCCTTTTCAACATGCACAACTTGCCCTTCCCCGAACATTACACTCCCCGCCTGGCACCTTTAGAGTGCCACACCTCTACTTAACACCTCTGTCTCTAGGAGTAAGACCACTTCGGAGATGGGTCTCAGGTACGTCTTGAAGGTCTGATGAGACACAACTTTCACTTCCACCTTCCTCACTAGTCCATCAGTGCTCAGGACAGCCTTCATGACTCTTCCCTTTGTCCACTTGTTCCTTCTAGCTTGTTTGTCTTTCAGCAGTACTATGTCTCCTTCCTTGAGGTTTGGTTTCTTAGCGTGCCACTTCTGTCTGGCCTGAAGCGTGCTCAAGTATTCTTGTCTCCACCTAGCCCAGAACGTTTCTGCCAAAGCCTGAACTCTTCCACTGATGTTTCAGGACATCGGCTTCTGCGAAGACTCCTGGCAGAGTAGGCGGAGTGCCAATCTTCTGTGTAAGCAGCATGGCTGGGGTAAGTATCAGGGGTGGCTCAGGATCTGAGGAAACTGGAATCAGCAACCTAGAGTTGATGATGGCCATGACCTCTGACATCAGGGTACATAACACCTCGTGAGTGACCTTCGACCTCCTGGCTTGGAGTACCATTGAATTGAGGATGCATCATGCTGTTCTGATCACACGATCCCAACTCCCGCCCTTGTTAGGGGTGCGTGGAGGGTGAAAGACCCAGGTACATCTTGGGTGCTAAGACAGTTCTCTACTCCGTCTTCGTCGGGACCAGTTCCCAGGTTTAACTGTGTGTTGGCCCCTACAAAGTTAGTTCCACGGTCTGACCGCAAGTGTTTTACAGGTCCTCTGACTGAGCTTGAAGCACTCATAGACTCCATCACTTCGATGTGGACAGCCCTTGTGGACATACGTGTGAACACCACCACCCATCTCTTGCTGTTAGAACTGCCTCCTCGCGTACGGCATGTTACGGCCTCCCACGGCCCGAAGACGTCCAGGGCTACATAGGTGAACGGAGGTTCTTGTTGCAAGCGCTCTTGAGGTAGGTCTGCCATTTGCTGCCGTTCCAATATGCCACGTAGTTTGCTGCATATCACGCAATTGAAGATGAGACTGCTGATAGTTCTTTTAGCTCCTACTTCATAGGCTGCTTGCAAGTGCCTTCCCTGATGCTGGACTTTTCATGGTGATGACGAACGAGCAATGTGGCGACATGATGTTTGCCAGAAATCAGGATCGGGTGAGTCTCATCTACTGGTAAGTCTGAGTGAGAAATGCGGCCTCCTGCGCATATCAGACCATCTTTGTCCAGTACAGGGTGGAGTTTCTTCAGAGGACTGTGTGAGGGCAAATCTTGATTACGGCAAATACACTTTATCTCTTCTGCATACACCTCCGGCTGCACAGCTTTGATGACGACGTGATCTGCTGTCATGAGTTCAGCGCTCATTGTGCCTTTTCCACAGTAATGCCAGCCAGCACATCATGGGTCTTGCAACCGCTTATGAAAACTCCATACGATATGCTTCAGCTGTGCCACTGCTCGTCAGCCTGATCCAAGATGAAAACCTTTTGAAGAGCTTTGTGCCCAGCTGTGTTTCTGGAACTTTCATCAGGAAAGCTGCAACCTCGGGACGAAGTTTCACATCTAAATCTGGATCAATCAGTTCGAAGTGCACATCTGCTGTTGGCTTTTCAGCATTTAGCAAGAACTTTGGTCCAGTTAGCCAACTTGAAGTTTGCAGCTGGTTTACAGACAAACACCTTGTGGCCTTCTCAGCTGGGTTGCTTTCGGTGGGCACATACCTCCCCTGACTCGGATGACTTGACTGCCGGATTTCTTGTACGTGGTTATTCATGAACATATAGAATCGCCTGGATGTGTTATTTATGTATCCCAACACCACCTTACTGCCAGTGAAGAATGTTATCCTGTCTAATTCTTGGCCAATGTCCTCTCTAACTTGATCTGCGATCTCTATGTCCAGCACTGCACCGCAGAGTTCCAATCTAGAGATGGTGAGTTCTGCTAGAGGTGCGAATCTGGCCTTGCCTAAGACGAAGCTGACATCCCCGACACCTTCTTCAGATTCTGCCTTGAGGTAAGTTACTGCTGCAATGGCCTTCACTGAGGCATCTGAAAATACACACAATTCTGTGGCCTTGGCCCCTGTCAGTGGGAAGGAAGCGTAGGATGGTCAACTCGTTCAGCTCCTGCAGGGAATTCTGCTATCTTTGCCATTTGATTACCTTCTCCTCCAGCAGGGGTGTGTCCCAGTCTGTACCTTGGGACATTAGCTCTCATAGAAGGAGTCTGCCTTGGACCATCACTGGCACCAAAAAGCCCAGTGACCTCTGACCTCGATAAACAGGCTGTTTATCGTCAACAATACACCTCCGCGTGTAAAGGGTTTCTGAGACTTGGGAATGTTGAAGGTGAACTTGTCTTTGCCATGTTCCAGGCTACACCTAGACTTCGCTGAACAGGTAAGTCATCCACTGCTAGATCCAGGGTTTCCATGCCTTTGGCACAATCCTCTTTGGGGAATGCATCCATGACCTGGGCCCTATTTGAGGTGATTTTGTGAAGCTTTATTTTGTAACGTTCTAGTAACCTTTGGGCTCACTTTAAGATGTTGATCACGTCAGCCTCGGTTGGGAAGGACCTGAGGGAATCATCCACATAAGAGTCCTTCTTAATAAACTGACACACGTGTTTGCCAAAGTCTTCCTGACCTTCCTGAGCTGGTCATCTTAACCTATACATTGTGACCGCCGGGGACGGGCTGCTCCCGAATACGTGGACTCTCATGCGATAATCCACCACTTCATTTTCCGGGTTGTTGTCTTTGAACCACTGAACACATCTCTGTGTTCTTCCTGAACTAGGAAACAATAGAACATCTGCTTGATGTCTGCAATGATAGCAACAGGGTCTCTCCTGAACCTCATGAGTACTCCTAAGAGTCCGTTGTTGAGGTTTGGCCCTTGAAGCAAGACTTCGTTCAATGACACTCCTTCGAAACGGGCACGTGAGTCAAATACTACCCGAATTTTCCCCAGTTTCTGTGGGTGGTATACCCCGAACATGGGAAGGTACCACACTTCCTTTCCATCCTCAAGTGACGGTGCTCTTTTAAGCATGATTGTTTTCCAGGATTTATTGCATGAACTCCATGAGATTCTCTTCCATGCTGGGTCTTTTCTGGAATGAATCACGCAAAGACTTGAAGCTGTTGTATGCATACTGCCTGTAGTTAGGCAGACGCCTCCTTGGATTCTGGAACGGCAGTGGTGCCAACCAGTTGCCACCTTTATCTTTGACAAATCCCTTGTCCATTATATGCAGGAAAGACAGGTCATCGATTGAAGGCGCTAACTGATTGTCTCCCTCAGACCTCTGAAAGATTGTCATGCCTAGATAGTCATCTTGTTGCACTGGATCACATAGCTTAGATAGACAACTGTCCCGATTGTAATGCTGACTGAAGTCTTCTTTGACCTTGACCACATTGTCGCAGGGTTGCATGTAGCTGGGACATCCATTTTCTATAAAACAAGTTTTGTATGTCTTCGCTTCTTTTGGCGAGTGAACTCCACTGAGGCATATGTCACCCACAATGACCCATCCAAGGTCATGCTTCTGGGCAAATGAAGCGTTCTGCAGCCCACTGTACTGCTGGTGTACCTTGTGGACCTGGAGTATGTCTCAGCCCAAGAGAAGCCAGATTTGCCCCGAGTTATCCAAGCAGGTATTTCTTTAGCCATGGCTCGCATGTGACTGTGATGAGACACTGCTTCTGGAGTGGGGATTTCTTCTCTTGAGTTTGACACTTTATTGCACTCTATCAGAGTTGGTAAAAGAATACTAAGCTCACCTGTGAGTGGCTCAATGACAGAACCGTGAGCCCTTCAACCAGACACATTAACACCTCCAGCACACCTTCTTAAGATGTATGGCACCAATGGTCCTTGTATGCCGAAAAATTCGAAAAACTCTGTCTTTGCTAATGACACATTGCTTTGATCGTCTAAGATCACATGCATCCTTTTGCTCTCTGATTGACCACCTCGGGGTACACATTAACCAGGCATATTTTTGAGCATGACCTTCCACTGAAACCCTTGCCACACACCTGCGTGCATGTAGACGTCACGGACATGCTCGACCCATGTTAATGTACGTTCTCTGGCTCCCCGCCATGATCTTTAGAGGGGCTCTGCGTCTTTGCTGACTCCTTTGTCGCCGGGCCAGGATGGAGAGCGGCTATGTGTCTCTCACTGTGTCACTCTGCACACTTTATTTGAGCTTCATAGTACCTGGCCAGGTTGGTGACTGAAGCACAACAGTGGAAACATATGCCTTTCTCTTTAATCAGTTTCTTCCTGTCGTCGTATAACATTGCTCTAAAACTCTTACATTTCCTGAGAGGATGAGGTTTTTTGTGGATTGGACACGTCGTGTTTGGATCCTCAATCCGCCTCTCCGCATTATCACTGGATTCTGCAGCGACACTGGTTTTGTGTACAGTGACTTGGTTTCTTTGATTTCCATACCATTCCTTTTTTGAGATAGGTGCTGTATAACAGGGTGCATTGAAACTTGGGTCGTTCCTTGCTTTAGCCTCTCTTCTCACGAACTGTGAGAAGACTGAGAATGGTGGGAAAGGCACCTTGTGATTTTCTTTGTATTTGGACTCGAATGTTATCCATTTTTCCTGCAGGTGGAATGGTAACTTCTCTGCAATAGGACTGACTCCTCATGCTGTGTCCAGATTGGATAGTCCACTTACGTAGATAACCATCTTCCTTTGCAGCTTCTAACTCGAACAACAAGACGCTGAGTTCTCTGAGTCTTTGACAGTCTCTGTTAACGATCCTTGGGAAATTGTCCAACTTAGTAAATAAGGCTTGCTCAATTTCTTCAGGAACGCCATAGCATTCGTGCAGTCTTGTCCAAATCAAGTTAAGGCCTGCTGATGGATGCCTGATATTAGTTGATTTTATCCTATGAGCTAACTGACTTGATTCTGGACCTAACCACTTTATTAGCAGGTCGATCTGTTTGTGGGCTGCGAGGTCTAAGCTGTTCACAATGCTCATAAACGTCAACCTCCAGCTGAGGTAGTTTTCGGGCTGGTCATCATATTTAGTCAAACCGCCTGACACAAACTGACTTCTTATCAGAAACTTAGCCAGGTCTGATGTGCTGCTACTTACATTATGACTGGGTATAGAGTCTGGTGAGTAATGGCTTGTCACCGGTTCTCTTCGACGATGTAGCCTATTACCTGGTTGAGGACCTTGAGAGTATCGAACGCTGAGCTCCACGACATCTTGCAGGCTGCATGGTCCATGTGACTGAGAGCGGCCATAACACACATGAGGTGGGTTGGAGTATTGCTTGATCCCCTGGTCTGGGCGACCTCTTTGTTGCTGTGGACCGGGAGAGCCCTTCACTTCATCCAGGGTGAATGGGTTGGACGGCTGTTGAGATTGCTGGCTCGAATCTACTTCGACCTTTGGGTGGCCATTCACCATTAGCACACGCTTCACTACATATTCACTTACTCCTTCGCGAACACTTCCAGCCTCCGACAACACTCTAAACTCCTTGAAGCTTCCGTCCACGCCGTATTCATTGATGGCAGCTTCCATAATAACTGCTTTGGCAACAGCTGCTTCTGCTTCTCTGAACTGGTTCAGCACTTCTAATTCTGCTTCCAGTCGGGACCTTTCCAGTTTAATCTCCATTTCCCTTTGGCTAAATAACGCTCTGGCCTTTGCTTCTGCTCATGCCCTCGTGGCTGCCATGCTAACACTTCAATTCAATTCAATTTTATTTGTATAGCGCTTTTAACAACAGAACATTGTTGCAAAGCAGCTTTACAATACATAA
>JAQMCW010001152.1:0-10984 GCA_030068335.1 Chrysichthys cranchii
GAGTGTAGAATGTGTTTAAGAGCATAGGACGTGTTAATAAGAGTGTGGGAATGGTTTATAAAGCTTTAATATATAAATAAATAATAAAATAAATGTGACGGCGCTACTTTGTGGATTTCACTTTTCGCCAGGGGTGCCTGAATGTAACCCTTGTATGGACATGGAATGTTACTTATTTACTTGTATCAACGAAACTGCCTGCACAGTCTCACTGGTTCTCTTTATTTTTCTTTCCGTCTTCTTCTACCAGTATCAGTCGCATGCTTCTGTAGCAAGCTGTGGGTGTATGTTGGATGCTATCTTTGATTTCAGCCAACTTCACAACAAATACACATTCTTCTCACATTCTTCCCACTTACTCCTAGAGAACTAGAACTTACCTCTCGGGTCCTTTGACACGTTCTCGGTTTTCTTGCAAGTTCAAACGAAACAAACGGAAGGTATTTGCAGGTGAAAACAACACTGAAAGTCTATGAATTTAATCCAAAACCTGAGCCATCGGGGGGGGGGGATGCCACACATAACGCATATGAGTCAGGCTGTGTCCAAGCTTTGTTTTACAGCACTTGAGCAGAACCACAAACACAATAAAAATCTAATGCTGAATTACATTTAAACATCAGAACTATAAATATCCTGCTCTGGAGCATGTTTGCGAAACGCACCGAGTTACTGCTATTTAAATAACCAGAGTATTTTCCTGGAAAGAAGCACAGACGATAAAATCGGACATAGGTCAGAAATTTCCCATAACACGGACTATTTGAGCAGCAAATCCTCTGTTTCAGCGTCTCACATCACACATTTTTATGCAAGATTCTTAGCGAAACAAAGCCTCTGAGATCCCAATGAGGCTACAGAGAGACCTAGGGAGGTTCGTAAGGCAGTAAATGAACGCTTGTTGCTTGGCTTTTCTTCTTCTTCTTGTTTTTATTTCCTGATTTCGCCTGCAGAAGGTTTTGAGTTTGAATCCCGGGGCCATCTCCAGCGAGGCTCTCAACTCTCAGCTCAAATGCAACATCAATCAACATTGAAGTCAAATCAATGAAGTTCAAAACTCATCAGGTCAGAGGAAAGGTGGGCAACAGGATACAGGAAATAGTCAGCAGTCATTGGGTTTTACTTCAATACAGGAGGTCGGATATGAAGCTTTTGGGGGCAAAAGAGCGGTCTCGCGTGTTAACATGGGACCGTACGGGTCGCCTGTGTGACTCTGCGCAATCGTTCGGTCATGTCGGGACCTGACGGATCCTGTCACGGATCCTGCCGTCTTTAAATGATTGATCTGGTGATATTTTCGGGAAACAGAATTGCTCGTAAGAAATCGTTGCAGAGGAGGTGGGGACGCAGAATGGAAAAGAGTGATCTGAGTGATCGACCCTACCTTGGGATGCTAAAAGTTCGACTGAAGAAAAAAAAAAAAGGTCCGCTGTCTGGGGGGACCGGAGAACCAGGAGGAAACCCACACAGACACGGGGAGAACATGCAAACTCCACATAGAAAGGCGCCCAGGTCGACCCCGGGGATCGAACCCAGGACCTTCTTGCTGTGAGATGACAGTGCTAACCACCATGCAACACCACATGACAACATGTGAGATATATTTGTATAAATCTCAACACACTTTTAAACTGCACTTGGCTTCATCTCCGCAGGCCTTCTCGATATAATCCAATCCGCCCTTTCACCTAATTGCGGTTGCTCTCCTCAGCAGCTAGTAGCAGCCGCCAAACATGACAGAAAACACAGATAATGCCTGACAAGCGCTGTTTATTTTTCCACTTCACAGTCTGATTGGCCATGATCTACGTGTAATTTATTAGCTCCTGAACCAGACAGTCTAACACAAGCACTTAAAATGCGTGGCATTTCCAAGGAGGCGTGCACCGGCTGTAGTTCTGATAGCTTTCAGACTTCACAATGCTTCCCACGTTCATTCCTTTTAATGCTTCCTCATCTCACATTCCTTTTCAAGAGCAAATACCAGCGAGGAGATGCAGCGATGTTTTCTGTTCTGAAAGGCTAGGAAAAGAAAAAAAAAACCTTGGCAACCAGAAATGTACACAGCACTGTCGAATGTGTTACTGCAAATGAACGGAATGCACAAGATATATCAAAGAAGGAAAGAAAGAAAGAAAGAAAGAAAAGCCCTGGAAACATATTAAAGGAGATTACTTTTTTTATAAAAGTCCCCGATATGGCCGGGTGTCCTGTGGACACCCGACCATCACACCAGTATGTGCTTCTTCCTCAAACTGTTACCACAAACCCGAAAGCACACTATTATACCCAAGGCCTTCGCACGCTCTTGCATTCCAATTTCCCTTCACTGGAACGCAAACTTGTGTCAGCATGACAATGGCGCTGTGCACAAAGCCGGCTCCGTGAAGACACGGTGTGTTCAGGACGCTAAAATCTACTGGAAAGCCTTCGCAGAAGACTGGAGCATATTATCACAGCGAAGAGGGAGTAAATCGGGAACGGGACGTCCAACAAGCGCGTACGGGTGTCGTGATTGGGGTGCACAAACTTTTGGTCATCAATTCATTAAAGTCATGTTGATATGGCTTGAGAAGTGTGATTCGATTCTGTATGTTAACGTGGGGTTTTTTGAGTGCTTGACTGACACAGAGTAGCGTCCGAGATATGCCATGGCATGGCATGCCCCGCCCACTGGACAGGAGCTTAGCGACCGCTAAGGAGCTTCGGATCGCTGTGGAGGGTTTCTCACCACCTGCTTTACTCGTGTCTGGTCACTTTAACCAGGACACTATTCCAGACGGCGAGACATCCCGTGGTCAGGTGACGGACAACCGCGGGGTCGTCACCAGAAGACATGATCGATGTAATGTTATTACCGAACCTCCCTGATGAAGAAGCTCTGATGTTGGGCAAAGTCGGAATCCTCCATCAACCTGACGAAGCGGCATTCCAGCTGGGGTGGACGTTCACTTGGTCCTGGACTAAGAGGTTTCTCGGTCTTGGTACAGCGTGAAATTTCAGTCTTTCGGTGGGTGAGAAGGCGTGGCAGATCTTCCTGAACATTTCATGCGAGAAAACTACAAAGGTGAGGATCATGCAGGCTTCCATCATGCTTTCCCTTGCAAAAGTCCTACTATTTGATACATCCCCCACTTGAAAGAGTGCCATGATTGGTAGATTCTAACTCTGGTGAATTCTCTCCAATTGCTGCAAGACAAAGTCGACATGTGAGGAAAGGCAGTAAGGAGATGGCGTAAGTTTGGAAGCTGGAGAGCAGGAGGTGGCAAAGTGTCGAACTAAAACAGCCATTTTGAACAGACCTTCTGGTGTTCATTGCATGAAGGTGTTGAGCGAAAGAAAGTATGTTTTTAATGTATCACACATGATAATAAAGCATTGTTTGTTTGGGATTTAGCCTGCTGGACCGGTGCAACACCCTGAACGTGGATCTCCGAACAGACACTGAACACCGTAAACGGACGATGAGAAATTGAAAATAGCATGCGGGTGGTTTCCTGAAAGAAAGAAAAAACCCAATGCTCACATCATGCTGACACTTCTACATCTGTGATATTTACCCCACCCCCCCGGGGTTACATATCACAGATGTAGAAGTGTCAGCATGATGTGAGCATTTTTACTCTGATAGTTCCTTTATCTGAGATCCGTCACTCTACTGCATACGCCTAACACCGCGTGGCTGTGGTTGTTCTTGGTCTTGTTGTTCTTCTTGTTGTTGCTGTTGTTGTTCTTGTTGCTAAGAGCTACCTGCAATAATTTCGAATGAATTTAATTTGCTTAGCTTCAAATACTGTATAAAAGATTCATACAGTACCAAAGAAAAGTTTGGACACATTTAGCAACTGCTAGGCTTTTTTCCCCCTTTATTTTGACCCTTTTCAACATTGGAGAACAATACTGAAGATATTAAAGCTGTGAAATAACACACATGGAACATATATGGAATTATGTGGTAAACAAAGAAACAAAAAAAGGGTTAAAAAGTGATCCACGCTGTCGGCGTCATCTTACCCAGCTTCGTGAGGTAATCACCTGGAATGCATTTCACTTCTCAGGTGTGCCTTGTCAAAAGGTGATTAGTGGCATTTCTTGCCCGACGTTACCACGTTCCGTTTGTACAAGTCAGAAAACCAACATGGACGCCTCCGGGAAAACCGCTACTGTGTTTTCTCGTTCATCCTTTAGCGGCGTTTTACCGCGAATATAAACAACATCTGTCCCTAATAATCTGATCTCACCCTATTACACACAACCTTCAAGGTTTAACCTGGAATTTTTTAGGACTTTTCTTTAAATGGGACGCGGTGGGGGAAACCAGGGGCGCTCACTACCGGGTAGCCGTTAGCCATTGATTAGCCTGAAAACAACCCGTTACGTGGTATTTAATGCATCAGGACCCCGTATCAACATGAGCTCTTAAAAAAAAAAAAAAACCTCGGGCAGCGCCGTGTGTACGACTGATTAAATGACACAAAAACACACAGAAGTTTAATAAACAGGAGAAAACTACAGCTTTCGCTCTCTGTTCAGGCAGGGGGCGCCGTTTGGGATTTTGAACTCGGGCTCGGTGAGGATATCGCGACTTTTCCTAGTCGGAAATCCGATTTCAGGGGGTGCTCCAGTTGACGTTTCTGACTCAGAACTTGGACATTCCGACTTCTGAGGACAAATGAAGCGCAGCGTTGGGCGTTATCGCGCTTGTGATACATTTAGGAAGAACGACGATATTTTGAAGAACACAATAACATTAAGTTACAATTAAGACAAAGTACGACGAGGACATGTTCTCTTCGATTCTACACTAAAAAGTTATGACCACAAACCCCACCCACTAACCCTCACCTTAACCTTAGTTTTAATTTTGTGCGATGAGCTTTACAAACTAGCCAGTGTTGACATGTTTACTGAGAACACGCAATCTTGCGGGTCTGTCTCGGTGTGTCGCCCTGCGCTGGATTGGCACCCTGCCCCGGGTGTAACTCCACCTCTCTCTCGCCCGAAGTCAGCTGGGATTGGCTCCAGCCCCCCCCTCCAATGACTCTGAACAGGATTAAGCATCAGAATGTAAACATTACCACAATACACACGCTACGTGACTTGCATTGCTACAAGTGTCATCGATGTGGAGAATAGAATATTTCATCGCATGCCCTTATTTATCATGAACACGAACTCTTCATCTTCTTTAACTCACTGATCAAAGTTTCATAAAAGAAGTTCATCTCATGTTATTCTAGCTATAATAATGATACACAGCATCAGTGTGTAGTTTAAAGTGTGCATCACTTTGTACACACACACACACACACACACACACACACACACACACTTCCCCTGTGTGTGTGTGTGTGTGTGTGTGTGTGTGTGTGTGTGTGTGTGTGTGTCGTCTCTTGGTGGTGTCCAGCATTCAGCAGACAGACTCCTGTGAGAGGTTTGGACTGAGACGACTGGCACCGCAGGCACCTATGATTCACTTCAGACACGTCTGAAACTAAATGGGCTGTGTTTCATCTTTCTGGTTTCATTGGTTGGTCTCTGGTGAGTAATTTTTAACCCCATTTGACTGTCTGATATATTCCATGATGTCCCAGAAATCATTGTTTCCACTCAGGAATTTGATGCTTCAGTCCTCCCACGTGTCTCCATCCTGTAATCAGGCTGTCAGACAGAGTCGCCCTGTCTTTAAACACAAACCAAAACAACAAAAAAAACCCATTCCGCCCACAGTATTATTTCATTACTTCTGAGATAATTTTCTTTGTCTACCCCTCCTTTTATTTTTAAACTAAGCCTTTTCCAGGCAACTAAATTACACCTGCATTTACACAGAAAGATGGTCACTCACTCACCTTCTCCCGCTTCGTCCTGTTCAGGGTCGCGGTGGGGGGAAGCTGGAGCCAATCCCAGGTGACTTCAGGTGAGAGAGAGGCGGGGTTACACCCTGGGCAGGTCACCGATCCAGCGTTGAACCGTTCACACTCATGTTCACACCTACTGCTAATTTAGAGTCGCCGATTAAAACGTGCTAACTTGCATGTCTTCAGATTGTGGGAGGAAACTAGCGCAGCCGAGGGAAACCCACATGGACACGGGGAGAACATGTATCTAAATATATTTTCCTCTTTCTTGGTGCATCCTGAGCTTAAACCGCATTAAATCACAGCACGCCTGAACGTAAGAACAGTGCTAGTTTATCATGCTAATATCACTGGCGGCACAACTGAACAAGCAAAGTATCAACAGCTGAGTATATAAACAACCAAATTATTTCCCGTCTCCCACACACTCCTACACTTTCCATGGTTTTTTTTTCCGACTCGCACACATGGATTAGACATGAACTCATCTGTTTGGTTCCGTCCCGAGTGTTTCTCATCAATATTTTGTGAATTTATAGTTCCCCTATTAAGACACTTCACTGAAACACTTCCAGCATGTTGCATCTTAAACTTCCAGCCTTTTTCACCTCATCGCTCCGTCCTCCTCTTGAGCACTGAGCTCTTCAGAGCCGTCTACTTTTCCGCTTGATGTTTTTAGGAGTCGCAGTAAAAGGCTGCGTTTTAGCGTGCAAAACGCCGCTCGCCCTGTTTTAGCGTGGACGAGGGAAACCGGAGACTTTTGAAAACGATCGCACGGACACTCCTCCGTGCTTCCTGATTGGTCCTTCTCCGTCACGACATATCCGTCCCTGATTCATCACGCTCCAATCATGTGACCCCTTTCCAGAAGAAAACAAACGAAGACCACGTGAACTTCCAGCGGTCAATGCCGCATGATGCCTCAATTGCCTATGTGTGCAGGACGTGAGGGATTATCCGAGCGTTCTCCAACTACGCAACCAACTTCAAAGTAGACGATCTGCCGTATGTGAATGTTCATGCGAGATGTGATTTCATGCATAATACTAAGGACGTCGATCATTTCTAATGATCATACAGAGCTAAAAAAAAAGCTCGCCGGCCCAAAACGATGCCTAAATCTGAAATCTAAAATGGATGAGTGTACACATGGCCTTAATACCTGGCCAGGTCAGCCTACCTACCTATTTGGAACCGTTCAGAAAGGTAGGAACCTTCATTCTGACCTTCTTCAGCCTTTCTGCAGATCCTACTGTTCTACCATGACTTGCTTTTCAATCCGGCGCCTACATCCCTCCTTAAAGCCCGTCTCCCTGTCTGTGCAGCTCCTATCTCAGACTTTTCCCTGGTTCTTCTCCATCTGAAACCTCCCAATCTTCCTGCCTTTCATAATAAAATCCCCAAATTAGACACCGGTTTTTTTATTTTATTTACAATCTCCCTTTTCGTATGAGCTGCCCAAGGCCCTTTTAGTCAGCGTTTCATCCTCGCCATAGTATGAAACTCTCCTTCTGACGGTAATCACAGACCACCTGGGCTCCGCAGAGTCTGCTCTTATTAACATTTCAGTCCTCCATGATCTCGGTGGTGCATTTAATCACAAGGTTTACCGTACTTTCCCACCCTAAAACTCACATGGACATTACGGGAAATAGCCCCAATATATGCCAGATTAGAAACGTCTGGATGGGGATATTGCTCAGAGGAGTGCTTCTAGGAATTCTCCATTATGCACCAATATGATGTAAAACGTAACTTTTTTAAAGCTACCAGCTCACACAATTATATCACTACCAAACCCACAGATCTCAAACCCTCCATCTTCAACGTTCACACTCTGTTACTTTGCAGGACATTCTTCTTCTTCTGTCTATGCCGTCCACCACATAGGGTGTGAAGCGGCCCCCATGGGGCTCGGCTGACATTACCATAGCTGTAGAAGTGCATTCTACAGGGTGAGGTCTCTAGTCCCACGCCCAACCTTCCCCTAACTTGGGACTCGGGTTCATGCACACACACTTATAGACGATTTAGGGTATCCCATCCACCTAATGAGCATGTCTTTAGAATGTGTGAGGAAACCCACGAGGACACGGGGAGAATGTCCAAACTCCACACAGAAAGGCGCCCAGGACGACCCCAGGGATCGAACCCAGGACCTTCTTGCTGTGAGGCGACAGAGCTAACCACCACATCATCATGCCGCCCACGCAGGCCATTAAACACTACAATATAGAAATATCTCATGACATCTGCAATACGTATGTCTATATACACACACAAAGGATAAGCATTTTCGCCCAAAACATGCACTAATATCGTATAAATATATACATGATAAATGACAAGATGAATTTATTCAAAAGCAATATTTGGAAAACATGAGTTTTCATCGGTTATTTACCTGCAAGGTCCTTTTTCTGTTGAAGGACAGGAGAATATTCGAGTCTGCCATCTTTGGTTACATTGTCTTTCCTTGCACTTACAGCTTCTTGCCAGTAGGTGTTTTTGACTAACATCCACTAAAGATCCCGTGCACCTGACGTCGTCAGGGTACGTGGGAAACGTTTATCTGACACGTTGGATGGCAATATATCACAGCTCGGTCATGTCTAAGTACACGTGTATGGTTGATTTTCTGTCGATTGTCCGTAAAGCACATAAACTGACGGAGCAGTGGCGAGTTCACGTTTGGCATTCAGCTAGAAGGCTAAAAAAAAAAAGGTGTGGCACTTTCCAGGTTTCCTGCAGGGCGAAAAAGACCAATTAAATGCACTGAGGCTTTGAAACGGGAGAACCTGTGCAAAACACCCGGATATGGAGCAGACGTTTGGTTTTCTTGTAAGTATCTTTGTTTTGTTTCTTCACAAGCTTCACATCGTCATTTCTCACACTAGAAAGAATGCTTGCGTGCCGTCTCAAGTCATGACAAGTTGGCCTTCTCGAGTGGGGTCTAGTGTACACTGGATTAAGTTGCTGCTAATGTTAAGTAAATACTGAGGGATGGAGTCACAAAAAAGTCAGTTAGTCTTTCAGACAAGCGTAACGGCACACAGACGTACACGGTTTGCACGTCCTTCCCTGTGTCTGCGTGGGTTTCCTCTGGGTGGTCCGGTTTCAGAGTTCAGCCTACGGCCAATTTAGAGCAGCCGATTACCCTAGTCCCCCCTGTGCATGTCTTTGGACTGTGGGAGGAAACCGGAGAACCCGGAGGAAACCCACCCAGACACAGGGAGAACATGCAAACTCCACACAGAATGAAAGGCGCCCAGGTGACCCCGGGGATCCACCCCAGGACCTTCTTGCTGTGAGGCGACAAGGCTAACCACTGCTACACCACCGTACCACCCCACTTAGATCACCTTTGTGATAAAAGTCATTGCTTCCTTAAACTTAACAACGGCCACAATGCAGCAGTAACACCCACAAGCGATTCTGATAACCAGAGATCATCTTTTCGGCTGCCTCTTCTTAGTAAGTGTCTTTTCCAATCAAGTCCATGAAAAATAATGTAAATAAAATCTAAAGTCAGGATTTGGGCGTTGTGTGAATGCTGCTGAAAGTTGAGTTCAATAGTAGTGCCGGCCTTCTTCTTCAATCCAAAGATCTAGAAGTCTCCACTGACTCGGCTCACCCTCGACTCCCAAACCGCACCTGCACTCAGGGACGTAGCCAGCACTGTCCGTTAACCAGTGATCCTTTATGTACAACAAACTAACCTGCTAAACTCCCCTAACAATACAAAACATGTTGGTTTATTGGGACTGTTGAACACACACACACACACGCACACAATCTACTCACATAATCTGAAGTGCTGCTGGTTATCCAGTGCAGTACTGACCTGTGTGCAATAATATATAATTACTCATCGCTTGAGCACTTTACAACTGGCCTCCAGTATGAAGTTTACATGTCGTAGTACATTGTGCAAGAACGCAATAACTGATGCATGCAATACTTTCCTCTACCTCGCCCTTCCCCCTTCGTCGTCTAGACTGTGTGTTAATCTGTTGTCTGGGTCTGTCTGGGTTTAGATTTTGTTGTTGTTGTTGTTGTTGTTGTCGTCATATTTTTTGCACAGTGATCACGGAGAAACGCAATTTCTTTCAGCTGTGCACTTCCTGTTGGAAGAATCTGAATGACAATAAAGTTCACTTTGATACACACGACATACGACACGTGAATTCCGGAATGAAAGCGCGACATTATTTTACGATTAAACCTGTACTGTGTAAACATGACACACCATATTTATTTATTTATTTACATCTTCTATAACTTAGAAACTTCACGATGTTTCCGTATTAAACAATTCAGTATCTTTACAATGCAAAGACGTGTTAAGTGAATAAACGTGATATTAACGCTGGTGTACTACGGTACGTCCCGTACGTCCTCTTGTTCCCAGACACGTCCTCGTCCTGAGACGTGTGTGTGTGTGTATGTATATATATATATACATAAAAACTCGTCCGAGGTGGGATTTTTAAATCCCTGAAAATGTCCATTATTTGGTTTTGCGCTCTATATACCCCCCTTATTTTGCCCCATGCCACCCTGACCCACAGCGTCCTCTTTTTGAAGAACCAAAATATGGTCATTCTAATTAAACTTCACGATACACTTTCCAGTCAAGTTATCGAACAGCTTTACCTTCCTCGAATTCTACAAGCGTCAGCTAATCACTTAAACCCTTTATAGGGCACTAATGGAAATACATGCAAATTCATCATTTTAACCCTAGAGCCTTATTAGGGGAAATTACAAGACTTTATCTTTTAGTACAGGTGCTCCCCGAGTTCCGATGGCCTGACTTACGATTTTTTGAAGTTATGATGACGACTGCGATGTGCTAAAAATAGTAAAATGTCTAGAAAATATTTAAGATTCGGGGCAGGCCAGTGTAACAGCGCATGACATACGATATGTCCGGACGACGCCTGGAAGTACGCGTCACTCGCCTTGTGTGATGCCTCACTCTCTCCCGCGACTCACGGAGTTCCCTTGCGTATCGGTGTACTGTACAGCGCATTACTGCCTGTATTTTGTGTGCTTCAAGAGCTAATTTTAATTCAAAAGCATGTCTTCTAAATGCCCAGCATGTCTCCGACAGGAAAAGA
>JAQMCW010001167.1:0-10983 GCA_030068335.1 Chrysichthys cranchii
TCTTGACCTTGATTTGCAACATAAAAGTAAAAGATTTCTTGTAAATTGAAGTAATTTAATATCCCCCAATAACACTTTAGGCTTAAAGTTTGACATTTCCGAGTATTTATGGTAATCAGTGCCCTATAAAGGGTTAAGATGACTCTATTGTCTTTGCGTTGCTGAAATGTTGCGTTGAATTTTCAGACACTGTACTTACATGACAGCTTTAATGCATGGAAGGTTCCTCTCCTGTAATCTGTACCCTGTGATGGGAATGTTCTCCATGGTCCTGGAGACCGCAACACAGCAGGGGCTCACTTTCTCCGCTTCTAAATGGAGAGATTTCTTATTAATAAAGGCCTTAAACCAGCCTCTAACGGCTCGTTCACATTACAGGATATTACAGTATAAATATGACATGATCAGAGTACCTGTTAGAGTCCAGATGGAAACGGCAACGATGGCGATGGCAGCCAGGCTCCTCATCAGGGGGGTGTTGGTCTGCATTTTCTCAGTTGTTCTCTATCCCTTCTGAAGAAGTGACTGAGATCTCAAGATCAAGTTGCGACTTTAAATTTCAGAAAAAAGAGGAACTATGACGCCTAAGGGCAGCATCGGCTCTTACCCAAGGGCCTATTTTTTGTCAAAAAGACTTTTTTTGGGGGGTTTTTTTGTTACCAAAAATGGCTCTACTGGGTAGTTTCCAGTTTTGGGTGAAAGTCATGATTTATGGCACATAGACCAAGAAGCCCATAGTCTCTCCTGAAACTGATGAGTTCCATTACCTAATTTCTATTTTGATATGATAAAAATAAATGTGCACTTGCACTGAATTCCAACATTACATCATTCTGAGTGGAGAATCTAATGGATTTTAAGTGAAAATATTTTCCCCAGAAAACTCTACAGCAACATACAGTATATGCAGTGCCATACAGCATAGCTAATAGCTGTTTTCTCAATTCAATTCCTATTTCTAAAGCAAAAATGCAGACTTTATAATAAATGTAGATGATCAGCATGGCATTGTCACCTCACAGCAGCTTCGTCCTGGGTTTAATCCCGAGCTCAGATTACTCTCTTTACAAGCAAACCCACCTGATGTCTGTAGGGTAGGGTTCTCTAAAAAAAACAACCCAAAAAACAAACAAAAAACCCCCATAAATAAGTAAGTAAGTAGGTGGATTGGCTAAAAGTAATTGTCTCTAGGTGTGAATGAGTGTGATTGGTACCATGTCATGGCCTGGTGTCCCATTCAGGGTGTATTCTTGTTTCACTCCCAGTAATGGTTTTCCTGTAATGGTGTATGAGCCCTGTAGTGATGGGAATGAGAGCACCTATATCGAGTCTGAGTCCAGACCAAGATTCTGGGATTTTGGGGAGGTTGAGACCGAGTCTTTTTCTGCAGGGATCCATGGATTTAATTTGACTTATTTCCTTTTTACCCATCTTAGCGTTCAAACATGAAATTTCTGTAGAAAAGATTAGGGTTTGTTGGCTGTGGGACGCTTTAGGATGCTCTCCATCTCCAGCTCTCTACACGGAGTGGAAACAAAGTGTAACATAAAACATCTCTTCAAATGGACTTCTGCATTCCATGAAATACCTGAAAGTCAAAAGGTGTCCAGCTGAAGTCAGCCTGATTATTTTATGTGGTCCAAAATGAAAAAAGAAAAAAAAAATCCCAGCATGGAATATGTAAAAGTCTTTGAGATGGATATTAATCTCCTTTGATAGCTCACATTAGAGGGTCATATTCACAACTTGTGACATTAAATGGCATTGTATAGCTCTCAACGTACGTGAACACAATTACACACTGATTTCTTTTACACTATGAGGCACTGAGCACCGCGCCATGCAGTCATAATTAATCATTCATACATTGATTTTATTGGGTTTTTTTATTTTAATTTGCACAATCGTTTTGAGAGGATGAAAAATGGAACATTTGATGATCGTCTCTGTGGTGAGAAAAAGAAAACGGCCTTGCGGTCTAGCTCTAAAGTCCAATCCATGCCGCTCCGGGCCGAAACGGATTCAAGATAGATTAGAACTGCTTTAGATTCTCAGACGAGACCGAATGAGTGAAAAGGACGTCTGGAGACCAAGACTGGACTCAAGTACTACATCACTAGTGACCAGGAATGTTATCTAATGTGAGTGAGTGGGCGTGGGATACAGAGATGAGAAAGGTTTAGATTAAAAAATTACTTTTAAAATATAGATGTAGTCAGATCGACATCAGTTTAAATCATTATATGAAGCACCAAGAGGAGTAATTCATCTAATGCTTTAAAAAGATCCAAGAGAAATAATCTCACAATTATGTGTCCAGTTAGCACAAAAGGCTGATCACTTCATTTCGGCACATTCATATCATCTTTGGCTGTTTTTACAACTGAAATTTGCTCAGAGAGAAAAATGATGAGAAATTGGGCAAAATTAATAAACACTGTCGATCTGTGGTTTATAAATTCTGTCTGTTCTGTTTGTCACCTGGTCAGTCATGACAGAGCAAAGCAAAACTCACAGATAAAACTGTGAATCGCTAAACACTACTCTGTTTTATGTTTAATAACGTAAAATAATATCATTCGATGTTCCCGTCGATCCAGTTCTTTTAACGATGTAATTAATTAGGTGAAGTAGGCCTGCTACACAGGGATATTAAAATGGACTCAAAACATCCCCAAAGCATCAATAATCCCCCACAATGTACAGATGATAGGGTTTTGTTTTCATGTATATATAAAATATGGTGTGTATTTCCATAAATCGCACAACACACAACTGCAGTGTGGATCCGATGACACTCAGTGAGGTTCACAAGCTCATAACATGTTGTGGTTTACTGGATTATCGAGCTGTATCTAATATGAATTCTTACACATATAAGGATTATGTAATCCTAGCTTGACTGGATCTACATATATTTCTGCTTTGAAAAATAATCTGTGAGCAGAAACGAAAGCGAAAGAGTCGGTGAAACACCAAGAGTAAGACTTGAGATGGTTTCTCAACTTACTGAAGTGCTCATATGTAGAAACGTCATGTTGTAAAAGCATTAAAAGCAACCTTTCACGCAATGCAATGCAACGTTTAGCATGCTATTGCTGAAAATAAATAAATTGATTAAATAAATACATTTTGCCAAATGATATGATGTTATGCATTTTTGTTCTGGGCCATTTGATGTGGTCTATGCCATTAAAAAGTGATTAAATTAAACAGATTAAAATGTATTAGCTGTTTTATGTCAGCAGGCGCTCTATCTTAATCAAAATACCTTAACTAAAATGTCCAGGACAATCACATGTTGCTCATGATCTCTGATCCCATCTTCCTAAAAGCAACAAACACATTTCACGCTACTTGTACGCACGTGGCACTAAAGGCTATTTTCTATGTACTGAAATGCTGGAAAAGAGAGTGTCTGTGACGTGACGGTTACTGCCCTGTGAGTGGAAAAAGCCGATAGTCGGTGATTTCATTGCACTTTGCACAATGCATGTTGCTTATGCTTCCACTGAAACATTACATAAGTGAATCAGACGGAAACATGTCTGCGTAGGAAAGGACCAGCGGCTCCGGTGGCAGCCAAGATTTCTTGAGCCGTCGTAGAAACGATCAGAGTGACAGGGTTCAACGTTTTTGGTGACTTATGTGAATATGTCTGTTCCATGTAAGATCCGGCAGAATAGTGTCATCACCTCTGATATCCAAGCGACGGATGAGGAACCAAACTGATGATGAGTTGAAACCAAAATGGCTGAAAGTCGAAGGGTGCTCAGCTGGATTCAGCCTGAACATCATGGGGTCAAACATTAAAAAACAAAAAACAAAAAACGATCCCAGGACCGAATATATTGTCTTTGAGATAGATATTAATCTACTCATCTCCTCTGACAGCTCACGGATGTCACATTAAATCATTCTTATCGTTCTATAGATATTATAGTTCTTATATAGCTCTTGACATGAGTGAAGACAGGTACACAGTGCCTTTTCCTCTGCGATGCACTGAACACCACGTCATGAAGTCACAATAATTAATAATTCATGGATTCATTTTATTGTTTGGGGTCTTTTTAAAAATTTTTTTTTTAAATATGTATAATAATCTTGAGGGTATGAAAAATAGAAAAGTTTCCTGTTGTCTGTGTTTACAGAGTTTTCAGATTCAAGTTGGGTTTTTTTAACACACTTCTGCTCAGTATGCGTACTCATTTCTTGTATCGTTTTTAGACGTGAGATCCGACAGGGTAAGTTCTTTTTGATTCTTCTTGAAAACTTGATTTGTTTAACATTCTCAATCTGGGATGTACAGTCATCGTTGTATAGCAACTACACCGTGCAGCATCAAAGGGGTCTGAAATGTGGTAACCCACCTTGACGTACAGCTTCCTGTTAGAAAGGAAAGTGATATTCCCGTGGCAGAAAGACACCCCAAGCTGGTTCACTTTATCCAACACTGGGTCAGGAACGACAGGGTTCAGAAACAAATTCCAAGTCCAAACTTGCGTCCTCATCTGTATGACGGTTTTAACTGTTACTTGGCTGTCATGTGATTTAAGGCTCTAGAGTTATTATTATTTTTTTTTTTATCTATCTCTTGTTTAACGCACTACGCTGCTTTTTGACTTGTCTTTGACTCATTCTGACGTTTGAATTTGAATGAGGAACCTACAAATTACTCAGAACCTAAATATCACATGTCCAAACAATGAATCCATGAAAATCGCCAATAAGTCCAAGAAAACAAGTCATTATACAAGAAAATGACAAATAGCATTTGTTGTGTTTATCACTGCTACACTTGACATGAGAACTGGGTGGATTTTATATGATTAATTACACGATTCACACAGTGATGCTGCTTTGAGACACTTCAGCGAGTGCGTTTCATAAATGTCACATGACTTACAGTATACTGCTACGTCTTAAAGCATGTGGTTATGTTCAAATGATTTCTTATGGCTTTAGCGTGCGATTATCAGCTCACCGTTGTCAGATTACTATTTACACATGCATACCCACATTAATGAGTCACCGCTATACCACAAATTACCGAAAACTACACGCTTAGGGGTATTATTCATGGTATTTATTTAGAATACTTACAACAAGGTTCAATAAGTCATCATAGCCCTGTTCCTGTGGAGTTGTCAGAAACTTGCACAAATCGTCATTAGACAAAAAAATGTAAAAACTGGTGTTAGTGACTTACAGATAAAGACGCTAAGATTTATATGTTATCTCTGATGTTAGTCAGTAACCAGCTGCAAAAACATCTAATGCCTTCCATCCAAGATTCGCCAATTTTCCAAAAAATTCCCATAAAGTATTTATTACATGCTTTATTTTAATCACGATTTTAATAATATTTTTAATATCAAAGCTATGTGTAAAAGTGATCTTTATTTTTTCATGTCAGGATTTGGTGACCTGTGTCACGCCCAAACTACTGCACTCACACGTCCACTCCCAGACACGCCCAGCGTAACCCACACCCCTGAAACCGCAGACACGTACCAAGAACGCTCACAACCAGACAAGTATAGTATGTGGATCTGGGCTAAGCTGAGCAGAAAGGATGAGGGTCTTCGGCATTCCCAGCGTTTGAACATTCAAATAAAATTTCCTTTAAAAAAATATATGGTCAGTGTAGGGTAAATTTTTCCCCAAAATTGTGTGTGTATATATATATATATATATATGTAAGTTAAGAAAAACACATATAAAACCTTAAAGGAAAATTTATTTCTGATGGGAGAAATCCATGTGACTGGTTCTTCGACCTCCATTTTGGAAGTTACCACATATTGTTCTTCCCCCAATAAAGGGTTAAACATCCTTTTTAAATCCATTCCCCAGTCTGGATCCCTTCTATATCATTCAATACCTTTCCAAAGCATACAGCCATAAAAACAGAAAGCTCTTATATTCCGTAGTTTTATTATTCATTGAATATGAATGCTAAAAAAATACTTCACATAACATTACATTAACATTACATTAACATATTTAGTATCTTATACGACCCAATAACAAAATAAATTACGCTCATAAATAACTAGCTAGTTTGTTTTCAACATAAATTAAATAAATAGTGAAATATGCAGAAATACAAAAATACACAAAAACATTTTTTTCTTTTTTGTCGTTATCATTCTCCTGGAGTCCGGTGGATGGACGCAGAACAGTTATTTCATATTAGAACAGCATGCAGGGCTAGTGGAACATCTGGGTGGCTTCCTGTGTGGAGATGTCAGCTCTTGGTCCTGCCCAAGCACTGTATTCCTTTCTTTTAGATACGTAAAAGAGGAGAGGAAGAACATTAGGAATCTATCCGTATATCAAAACGACAACAAAACATTTTTCTTAAAAAAACAAAAAACAAAAAACAACTACAAAGTTCAAAAATTTTATACTCAGAAAAGTCTAACATGGCTTTCATACACTGGAATCACAGTTTCATGTAATCATATCCTCTGATATATCATTTCTGATAGCATTACCACAGTAGTCCTTCATGTCACGCCAGCCAAAGCCCGGTGACCAGAGCTGCATGAAATGCTAAATATTAAATGTATTAAAAGTTAGTTACCTTTTCTAACGTTGCCAGTGTTGCATTGATCCCTCTGGCGTTCACACTGCTGCAATGGATCTTCTTATTACTGAACGTAAACCTGCACAAATTGAGATCCTGATTAGGAAAAAGAAATGTGCTTAAAGTGCTCACAAAGTACAAATCTCTAAAAGTACCCTTGGAATAAAACCAATCAGATCGCGTGCAACACTTCATGCCATTCTAACAAGCAGGAATGGTCCGAATATTCATTCGAGGCAATCCATGACTGCCACGGCTCCTGTTTTTGTGTGCAAATCATTTTATATATTTATTTATTTTAGATATAATATCTGATTACATTTCCCCATCATCCATATAAGACACATAATATACCGTGAAAATATTTTTATTTAAAATGAAAAATTAATGTATTTACTTACACATAGGCCTCACGACATTTCTTAGTGTAGGCACAGCTCACTATACGTTTGGCTGGAACACCTCCAGCACTGGGGTTTGCACAGCATGTTTGTGGCTTGTTATCAATGGAATGCACTGAAGGAAGACAAAATTCAAAGTGTTAGATATGTAAATCATATCGTATGAAACGTGCTAATGTAATGTATACACACACACATAAGATTTTACTTTAAGTGCACGCTTATTAATTAAGAACACTCACCTCCAAGCACGCAGTTGAACAGAAGTGTGATTAGATAAAAAAGGCAGACCAGCTGGCGAGGGCTCAGACAGAAATGCATCCTTGCTGATGGATGAAGTTTACACCACTGGAATGTGTCTGGACTCTTCTGTGCTTCTTTTACACTGCACTTACTCAGGCCAAGACCCTTTAAATACATCAGGATTAGGGAAGTAATGGATTTAAGCATTTGACTAGGTTATGAATAATATTTGGAATATCTTGCACACATCTTTGTCACAATGCAGCATGACACACGACTGTGCAATCACACAAGACAGTCTTCACCCTAGATGGCTTAATCACTGTTCTAAACTACTGCTTTAGTTCCTGTTGTCTACTTCCAGCAGTGTTATGGTGCGATAAGTAAATCTATATATTGTTGTAATCAGCATCAACACAGGAAACACACTGGATTGTAGTTTGGTAATTTTAGTGGATTTCAAACCTTGCAGACTGGTTGTGATATTAGCCGGGAGGACTGAACTATCTAGAATAGAATACCTATTAATAACCTGACTACAAACCCAGCAGTGCACAGATGAGTAGGTGGAGCAGTGAGGTAGAAAGTGTGGTCAGGTTTGCTGACGATACACATTGTGCGTCGACCCAACAGTGTAATAAAGATTCTGAGCAAGACAAAATCTTGTTTAATATTACTTAAATGAGTCAGTATACACCGTATGGCCATAAATACACTATATAATGCAGCAAAAGTCTGTAGTAACCTGTCCATGACACCTTTTTATGGACATCACATTTTAGTCCATTTCGTACCCCCTTTGCTGTGATAACCTTCAGGGTTACCCCTGGCTTTCCTCTAAAGTTTGGACCATTCTTGTGCGGATTCTCCCATTTAGCCACAAGAGCATTGAGGAGGTCAGGCACGGATTTCAAATGAGAAGGTCTGAGGTCCAGACCCAAAGGTGTTCAGGTGTTTTGGAGTCAGGGTTCTGTTCAGGCCGGATGTGGCAACAGCTTGGGGAAGGCTCGTGTATGATTGTGATGGTCAGATGCCAACAAACTTTGGCCATGTCCTCCTGAGACCCCAACGTCCTCCAGAGAGGACATCACACTTTCCCTCAAACTACATTGTGTGTATTTCCTTGTAAGATCCTCATATGAGGTCCATCGGGTTTTACTCTTTTGCCAAACCTCTTCCTGTTTGGAGACAATGATCAAGTTGAATAGTTATGAGTTACGAAAAAAGAGAAACAGTGAGAAGAAAGGACAAGGCACACACCATTAAACCTCGGGTCTCAGGAGAACATATTGTAACAGTCTGTTAGAGTTTAGATAAAGTCTGTATTCAACTTCCGCAAAATGATGTCCAATTTTTACGAGCAAAATACTCAACACGTGACTGTAACGCTTTGGGAAATCCGATTTGGAAAATTCGAGAACGAGGTAATATTATTGCCTGTCACTCATAATGCTATCAATATGAATACCGGAAATAACACTAATCCAGCCAATCTGAAGAGATTTTATGGGAGATATCAGTGCAAAACCAGTAAAGTCTGAAAATAACTTCGGGGCACAGATTAGCGGCCGGCGATTAGCGTAATACGCACATAACTAGTTCAAGGCTGTTGTCTGGTACTAATGAGCACCTGTAAGACTTAGCTGAAGTGATGTCATCTTAACACAGTGTAATCTTAGTCATTTTAATTTCAGCCATCATTTGTGGATTATATTACCTTACAGTGTTGATCTTGGAACACCAGGATCCCTACTGCATTCATCTAAGTGGGTGAATGAAAACCAAAAATTTGACTTGACTTTATATCTACGCAGTTCCCAAGCAGCACTGCGGTACCTCCAATAGTTGAGGATGAGGACCTTCAAGCGACAGAGGTCAAAGTTCATCCTCCGGGTGTATTCAGCATGTCTGACTCAGATGCAGGCTCCACAGACACGGAGGGAGAAGATGAGAGCGAGGCTGATGCTGAATCTGAACCAGTGCAGGACATTTCACACTCCATTCAGGATCCCAGTTCTGTCTCTGCTGACAGAGAGACATCTTTCCCTCAGACTCTACCCAAAACTGATGGGGCCCTCCGCATACACGCTGTCCTGTGGGTATAAACACGCACACACACACACACACACACACACACACACACACTGCTCAGCACCCTACAGCTCATATTTAGATACACACCTGCCAACAGGAGGTGACCGCATCAAACACAGATTTAAAGGTACAGTCATATTAAAAAGGTCATATTAAAGGCACAGTTTGTAGTGTGATATTAAAGGTAAAAAAGAAAAGAAAAAGATCCCAGTGAACGACAGACTGCAGTGATTCTGTGAGTTGTAGTGAAAGTCATCCTACACAAGAATCCTCCTCCTCTCCCCCTCTCTCCTCCTCTCTTGTCTCCCTCACACCAGCCACCAGTCTTTTTAAAGGTAAAGTGCAGCTTATTTTGTTGTTGTCAGGTGTGGTGGGGTTGAATAACAAGAACCAGAAACTTAGTGAGAACCGGAGAAAGCAAACATGGGAATAGTAAGGCTCGGCAAGAGGGCGGAAAATGGCAACTAATGCTGCGCAACCATGGCGTGCTTGCGTGACTCTTTTTGTAGCTCCCGCAACTCGATCCCAATCCGGTACACCTCTCGCCACCCATGTGACGCTCCGTGGCGTTGTGAAGGAAAAGCAGGAAGTCGTATTTAGCGGCGTGACTTTTCTGACATGCACTGCTATCGGGAGTGCTCAGAACAGATGCCCTGGACATGCGCTCCACATGGGCAAGTTCATGATAGTTTTATGTATTTTTACTTTATATTTTTGTATTAATCATTTTTATATAAATATTTGTGATTTGTGAAACGAATTACCTGAGTTTCGAGTTACGAGTGCTTTGGATTACAAGCATGTTTCCAGAACGAATTATGCTCGCAATCCAAGGTTCCACTGTACTGTCGTTTCAACCACAGTGCTGTTGAATTCTGGATTCTCACTGGTCAGAGACTATTGATTATTTTTCTATAACATCAACCCTGACAGTGCAGCTGCAAGTAATGCAAGATTATGTTGAATTCTTTGACTCAGTACTTTGTGACTCAGTACACACACACTTACTTAGTTATAATGACTTGTTATAAGACGTTGTCTCTCAGCATTTAGGGTTCATCTACATCCTCTGTTCTGTTCCAGACACTGCGGCTGTGAGGTCCTGACCTGTCAGTTCAATAATGATGGGACTCTACTCGCTGTTGGACTCACTGACGGCTCCATCAAGGTTCATCCATATCCTTAAACACTGTGTGTGTGTGTGTGTGTGTGTGTGTGTGTGTGTGTGTGTGTGTGTGCTTTCCAAAGATGAGTGTTAATGTTTGTGTTTAAAGGTCTACAGCACTGATGGAGGGGAACTGCTTCACACTCTGAGGGACCAAAATACCATGGTCTGCTCTCTGCCCGTCACCAGCCTGTGCTTCACACACACAAGCCATACACACAGTGTCCTTCTGGCTACTTGTGAGAACAACTTACATCTTACAAACACACACACATACACACCAGCCAAACATATAAACACTCGTTACTCAAAAATCTTTCGATGGTATGTGATATGGATCAAAGTGTGTAGGGTTTCTATCAAGCTGTTATCAAAACAGCAGTGTTGCATTAAAAACTACCTAGGGGTGGGGCCAAGATGGCGGTCAAGCAAACAGACAAATTATCCTGTGATTTTTTGTGTGTGTGTGTGTGTGTGGGGGGGGG
>JAQMCW010001174.1:0-10983 GCA_030068335.1 Chrysichthys cranchii
TCCATTGTGGTGGTGTATAGAGCCAAAAATGTTAACATTGTGTCGATGTCCCAATATTTATGGACCTGACTGTACATTACACAGTATGAAAAGGGAGTTATCTATTTTAATTATAGAAATAATCCATCTTCCTTCATCAGATCTAATGGTCTCTAAAATATCACCTGGGAATCTGTTAAATAATATGGCAACTCCTGCAGAGTGGTTAGAAGCATGGCAGAAGTATGCTTGATCTCCCCATTGAGCTTTCCAAAATTTACCATTTTCACATGAATGAGTTTCTTGTAAAAATATGATATTGGCATTTGTTTTACGAGAAAAAAGAAATAGTGCTTTTCTTTTGATGTTGTTTTGTAACCCCCTGACATTAAGTGAGATTATTTTGAGAGAGTTGAAAGTAAAGCTTGACATCTTGCACAAAAAATTAAATTAAATTAAGGGGAAAAAAAAAATAGATAAGAATATGTGAATGAGAATAAGTAGCTTAGTGAATAATAAGCTTGCAACTGCAAACCTAAGAGTTTGGAAGAACGTCTGAAAAGATTTGGACACAGTATTTAACCATAACTATACCAAGTCACTTCTACCCAATAAGTGGAATGAAAATTTCAGTTTGGCATTCTTATTCTTTTTCCTTAATGAACAAACCACATCCAACATAATAGTTTTTCCTTTTCTTAATAACGACCACACTTAGCAGAACAAAGTCTGAGAGAACAGAAAGAAGGTCAGTGGTCGTTCAGTGTACACAGTGTATTTGATAGAGTCAGCGGTGATTTTTTTTTACCCTCGATGATCACATCAGGACCTCTCCATATTGTCTTTTTTCCTTTTGCGAGCCTTGTCAACAAATGGCCAGAGCTTGTTCCTGCACTGTCTCTCCCAAAATGTCAGATCCTCCATGACACGCAAACTTTTATCCATCAACACTTTGGCCGTCTTTGAAGCTTTCCATATTTTTTTGTCTGTAAGTGCGCAGAGCGAACTGAATCAGCACTGGACGAGGAGGTCCGTCTTTTCTTTGAATTCTGACTCTGTGAACCACGTCGATAAGGAATTACATCTTGGTTTCATCTGCGGGAATCAGTCTGGTAAAGAGATCATAGACTTGCTGCCTAAGATCCTTAGGTTGAGGAGTCTCAGATTCCAACGTCGACTGTATCGTTCTGCTTCTTCGATTTTCATGTGTAGTTCAGAGAGCCGAAGGTCCACTGCTTGCACTTTGTCAGCAGTTGTCTTGGTTTGGAATTCTAGTCCTTCGACATGTTCTTGTCAATGTCTTTAATGTCTGCTGAATTCTTAGAAATCTTTTTCTCTAGGGAAGAAAATCTACTAGCCAGCTCTTGGATTGCAAAGAGAATGTCAATTCGATACCTCATCCTTTTCGTTGTCAACGCTGGCACAAATTTTCTTGGGGTTGGGGCTTGACATCGGTGTCTCAAGTAGAGGAGAACATAGAGATGCAGGCTCTTCATCTGTCAAGTCCATTAGTATGTTTCTATGTCTGTTTTCTTTCTCCTTTCATTTCATGTTGTCAGGAGACAATGCTAAGTCAATTCAGAGTAAAGTTAACATGAAAATTAGCAGACTAATTGGCGAACTCAAAGTTTGTTTTAGTATCACTTTAGTTTAAACATATGTGAAAAATCCGGTGGTATATCATTTACCGACTAGTCGGCGTGGTCTATAGTCCTTTTACTAGGCTAGAAAACAAATAGTGCCCAAAGTCTCTCAGAGCTCAACATGGAGCATGTGTACTGGCCGCCATCTTGCCGGCCTCTCGAGTGAATATCATGGTGAGATTAAGAGTTGTAGTGTGGTGATGTTGTTCCTGTCTTCGAATGGTTTCCCAGGAGTTTTTTTATTCTCTCAATAATTTTGCATTATCATAAGTTTATTTATTTGTTTTAGTGTCTTTTCTCTTCTTCACTTTTCCTTTCGTTGATTGATTGATTGATTGATGGAACGGGCTTTTTAACCCCCTCACCCCCAAACGCAGCAAACATCCGCAGAAAATAAAACATTGAATCTCCGGTTAGGAGTATGGTAATCCTTCACTATGGCAAAAATTCAGTTTGTTGGTCAGTGTGTAGAGTGCAGCGTGTTTAGTTATTTCTCCTCTGTCATTAGTAATAGTTTTATATGTGATAAATATATTAGTTAGTTCACTGACGGAGAAGATTGCAGCATTGGAGGTGCGCATCAGTCTTTAGAGGGTTAGTGAGAATCGTGTCATATCTGTGCCTTAGGCAAAGTTAGCAATCAACTAACTCCAGCATTAGAGCCCTCACAGCGGGGTGAATGGGTGATGACTCGGCGGCTTAATCGCAGAGCCAAAGCTAGCACTAAGGCTCGCGCATGGGAGCACCACCCCTCTCCGGTTCACGTGTCTAACAGGTTTGCTCTCCTCAATGAAGCACTCACTGACAAACCTGAAACTGGTTATAGGAGACTATCATTAGGCATGTGAAATTAGCCAGTCCAGTGGTTCCCAAACTTTTTCAGTACGAGGCCCAAAAGCGAAATTTGGTGTCACAGTGGGAACCAAACTTACAAAATGCATCAGGAATACTCATAACATCTACATTTTACACACAACACAGCAAACCTGCCAAATGGTGACCCAGCAAACAATCCATTGACAATCCATTTTGGGTTGTGACCCTTAGTTTGGGAAACCTTGAGCTAGGCCTTTAAGGGCACCAGCAGCTTTAGTTAGGTGTCTAGTGGGAGCCAGGGTGCTGGACATAGCAGGTAATTGTAGGGTCCTAGGCAAGCACAGGTTCTCTTAGATATTTATCCTTGTAGGAGCATTCCTCTTTGGATTATCAGATTTCATATCAGACTTGGTTGTCTCTTTAGACAAAGCACTAATTGTTGGAGATTTTACTCACGTTGATGATCCAGAAGATGAGAATCAGAATGTAATAGGACTCACTCATGATGGAGGTCACACCCTTTATCTAGTACTAACCTTTGGAGTAAGTAGAAAATGTCGTTGCTCTTCCACAGTGAAAAGCTATCTCAGATCATTACCTCATCTCTTTTAATTTATATCTTGGTTATAATATAAGCACCTTGCCATGCTATCAGGAAAAAACATTCACGTCAGCTACTGCTCAAAATTTTAGTGATAGTCTGCCGAACTTTTAACCTCTTGGTTGGATCCCTGTCAGACCCTGCAGAACTCAATCAGTAACCAAATGTGTGGCATCAGCATTTCACTGTACACTAGATAATGTAGCTCCACTTAAAAGAAAAATAATTAGAGAGAAGCAACAGGTACAATGATGATACATGAGCCCTAAAACAGACCTCTCAGAAATTAGGGTGCAAGTGGCGTCAAACTAAATTGGTAACAAATTGGCATGGAAGGAGAGCCTCTTGTGTTATAGTAAAGGTCTTGGTGCTGCTCGTTCTACATATTTGTCCACCCTTATAGAAGATAAAAATTCCTAAGTTTTTATTTTCTACTGTAGCAAAATTAACTAGGAAAAAGTCCCCCACAGGAACTGTCATGCCCTCAGAGTTCAATAGCAATAAATCAATAACAAATATGAAATTATCATATTCAGACTATGAATTAAAAACCTATTAATGTGACGAACTCAATAGATAACAATATAACTATACAAGATCAGCAACTAGAATGTTTTACCCCCCTTTGACAGACTGAACTAATTTCAATAGTTTCCTCTTCAAAATCATTGATTTGTATGCTAGATCATCTACCTACATGATTCTTCAAACAGATAATCCCTGAAGTAATCAAACCTATTTTAAACATAATTCCTTACTTAGCACTGGCTATGTAGCTAAAATGTTCAAATTAGCAGTTATCTAACCCCTGATTAAAAAAAAACCTGAACTTGACCCGTCAGTTGTCTAACTACATATATATGCAACCCTACTTCCCTTAGCACTGACTATACACCTAAAACCTTAAAACTAGCAGTTATTAGTAGTTACCCCAGTCACTTGTCTAATTATAGGCCAAGATCCAATCTCCCCTTTATTTCCAAAATCTTAGAAAAGCCAGTACCACAGCAGATAAGATCGTACCTACATAGGAATAACATTCATTAAATGTATCAGTCAGGATTTAGACCTCACCGTAGCACAGAGGCAGTGCTGGTTAAAGAGGTAAATGAGCTAAAACTGACATCTGATTGGCATTGCGTCTCCTTGCTTGTGTTACTTTACCTTGGTGCAGCTTTTGACACCATTCATCATACTATAGTCCTTGATAGAGTAGAGAAGTTCGTTGGAGTTAAAGGAGTGGCCCTTTTCTGCTTAAGATCTTATTTGACTGACCATTATCAATTTGTTGATGTAAATGGTGACTCCTCTACAAGTTGTAAGGTACAGTTTGGTATTCCGCAAGGTTTTGTATTAGGCACACTGCTTTTTTTTTTCTTATGTATGCTCTCCCTGGGTAATATTTATATATAAACATGGTATTAGCTTCCACTACTATGCTGATGAGTCACAACTGTATGTTTCAGCGAAACCAGATGAGAGACACCAGCTTAATAAATTTGAGGGCTGTGTAAAGGACATTAGAGAATGAATACTTGCTAACTTCCTGTTACTTTAATTCTGATAAGACAGAAGTACTATTACTAGGACCACATGCAGCTAGAAGCAAGTTTTCTGATTACACAATTACTCTGGATGGCCCTTCTGTTTGCAGAAGTAAAAGACCGCGGTGTGATCACTGACTCATCTCTCTTTTGAAGCTCACGTAGACAATATTACGAGGACGGCCTTCTTTCTTCTCAGAAATATTGCTACGATAAGAAATATGTCACTGTGTGGTGTAGAAAAACTAGTTCATGCTTTCATCTCCTCTAGGTTAGATTATTGTAACGCCTTACTGTCTGGATGTTCCAGTAGGTGCATAAGCAAGCTACAGTTAGCCAGAATGCAGCAGCCAGAGTCCTTACTAGAATAAGAAGATTTGAGCACATCACCACTATTTTATCGGCACTGCACTGGCTCCCAATCAAATTTAACATTGATTATAAAATACTATTGTTGACCTATACTGAATGGTCTCGCACCACAGTACCTGAGCAATCTCCTGGACACCTGGACCCACGCTAGCCACTGTAGGGGAGTTCTTGATCCGTCAAGTCAGCCTGAAAAGGAAGAACTGAAGCCAGCCGAGTAGTATGAGCCTGTGGCGTAAGATCCACAATCTTGGAGAGGAAGCAGCCTTACACCTCAAACCAGTGTCAATGACAAATAACTATCTGCCAGAGCCCAGTGGTTGCTGTCAAAGAGAACCATGCATATGGGCCTCGACCTTTAGTCATAGCAAAAGACATTCGTGTGACCAGACACCCTTTGACAGAAGTAACAGACCTCACACAGAGGTATACCCTACTAGCCACATTCTTGGTAAGCACCACTGACCCAGTGAGTGATCATTTAAGGGGCACTAGTGTAGTGGTTTAATGATTAAGAATAGAATCATTTTATGAAGAGTAATTGGATTCGTTTAACTGAATCAAATATTAAAAGATCATTGATTCTTAGTTAATTATCACCACACTTTTTGATATGCCATCTGTGTTTCAGGATTTGCTCAAACGGGCATTTAAAATCTGTCGGTCTTCTTTCTAGCAAGGCAGACCGGGGTCACACCCAAGCCCAAGGCAGTGATAAGGGGCCAGGTATAGTCCCACGGGAGTCTCAGAGATAAAACAATGGGATGAATGGTCGAGACAATTACCATGTGACTGACTATTGAAGGTGAGACACCCCTGGTGTTTCCTCAGGAAGGCCCATACCATAGAATTCAAGGTGTGATGATCCTAAACAAAAGGCACGTAAGCATACTTGCAGACATCCAGGTGCCGAGGACCCCAAGGTCCCCATGTGTTGCTTTTATCCAATCAGAGAGTTATTCAACAAGCCTGACTTTAAGAACCCCCATTCAAACAATTAAAACCTTGCAAAGGCTGACATAGTTTAAATGGAGAATTGATAAAAGAAGGTAGATTAATTAAATGCAGTATGTTGGTTTTAGAAAGGCTACAATTAAATGAGTTGTGTATCATTTTCTATGTAATTGTTTTGTATTTTCATTATGTGTGTGTGTGTGTGTGTGTGTGTGTGTGTGTGTATATATATATATATAATATGTGTGTGTCTGTATGAAATTAAGAATGTAACATTGTTTGGCAGCATGCCCAGAATTGTACAGTTTAATACTGCCATCTAGCGGCTTGTTTTATGGAGGTGGAGTCACGATGTTGTCTGTATAAATGGAAGCATGTGAGCCAGAACTTTGGACTGTGTTGCAACACTTTCTCTGTGTTTATGCCCAAATAAACACCTTTCTTCTTTCTGCATTTTTTGTGTACTGGCTTTTGATTCTGCTCCGGTTTCAAGACTTAGAGGTTCCACCACACTAGGTGGGTCCATCAAGTTATAACTCACATCAGACATCTGAGCACCTATAGCTGATGAGTAAAGACGAGTAAAGGTCCACCTGGTGAAGCATGCCCATGCCCAAGAATTGGCCCCCAATTCAACCCCTTTGCATTTTGTTCGGCCACAAGAAATATTGTCAGTGATATTACCCTGATGGTGAGGATATCACCCCTAATCCAGGCGAAGACTATGACCCACCCTTTGATGGGGTAGATGATGATCTACCCAATGTGTAAACTAAGGACATTTTATGAGAGTTGCAGAAATGTTTTTCGAAACTATTTTGGCTTGCCTATATGTTAAGAGGTCTTTACCTCACAGAAACAGTTCTAGCTTATATCTCTTCCATGTTGTTTCTGATGTATTGAATTGAATCATGATAGAATTCTCGATGCTGATGTTTTTATGTGGAACCTGTCCTGTCATTAATTTGTTGTTTGTCTATCTTAAAGGATAAAAGGGGGAAATGTGATAGAAATTGATGTAATAATTCCTTTAATTCTGTTTAGTGTGTTATGACATGTACCCTGTTATCTGATCACGATGTTATTTGTACTTAGTTCTATACATGAAGTAAATCCGCCCTTAAGGCCATCGGTAAATGTCTCCTGCCTCCAGCAGTAGACGTGTCCTTTCACACATACTAATAAAATGTGCTCATATACACAGATGAAAATCTTCCTCTCACAAATATGAAACCTCGCCTATAAACTATACTGAAAACACACACATTTAATTGAAAAGTGTATAATATTGTTACTGGACAAGAGGATTTTATTTATAATGGAATGCATTTGTAGTGTACAAATATGAGTTAATCATAAAAAGGCTGTGGATTCAATGTATAGAGTGGTATTTGCTTTAATAAATAAGATTAAGGGGATTAAAAAATATAGTTGGCTCTGTGGCTAGTTTCCACAGAAGAGTAAATCGGGGAAATTTCACTAACGGTGAAAGATAAAAAAAGAAGTTAAGAAAAACCAGACCGGTGAGACAGGTGAGCCTAAAATGACATTTACAGCTGTATAAAGGCTTGTGGTCAGCCAAGGGAAATGTGGTGTGCTTTTGGATGAGCACACCTGGGTCTCTGCCACTTCATCCTGGGCAAACTCTGAATTGATGTGCGCTAAATAAACTGCTGGCTCTTATGCATCAAAGAAGTCTCCAGCTAAGTAATTTTTTAAATATTTGTTGAGAATAGTTGAGCAAATTTATTATCATGCATTTATAGATTAATTTAATAATTAGTTAAGAATAATAATTTAAATATTCTGGTCTGGTAGCAGCATAAAAAAGGACACGTATTATAATAATGTTACATTTATATAGTGCCTTTCTTAAACTTAAGGTCACTTACAAAGGAAAACAAACACAATACAGGAAGCAAACAAACAATCAAACAAAACAATCAAATACAAGCAAACAAACAAAAGGGTACATTAAGGAGTGGCGGTGGAGGAGAAGTTCATGGAATAGAAAGGTCTTAAGATGCAATTTAAACAAAGGAAGGGTAGAGCCGTCACATAGAGGTTGAGGGAGGGAATTCCAGAGCTTGGGGGTCATGACACTAAAGGACATGCCACCCAAGGTAGAAAGTCTGGGGCGGGGACAATAAGAAGATTATGACTGGAGGATCTGAGAGAGTGGGATGGATTGTAAGGAGTCAGAAGGTCACAGATGTAAGGAGGGGCAATGCTATGGGGGGCTTTGAAAGTGAACAGCAGTACTTTGTACTTGATTCTAGACAGAACTGGAAACCAGTGAAGCTGGGCAAATATTTGAGAGATGTGAGAAGAATGCTTTGTATGGGTAAGGAGTCTTGCAGCAAAGTTCTGGATATATTGTAATCTTTGTGTTTCATCTGTATTAAGTTTGAGAAAATTAAGTTGCATCCATGACCTTAAATCCGACAGACAGTCAGTAAGGGAACTGGGAGGAGGGTCAGAGGGGCACAGTGTGGTGAATGCCATCAGCATAGCAATAGAAATGAAAACTGTGGTTGCAAATAATTTGGCCAAGGGGCAGGATGTATATGAGAAAAAGAAGGGGCCCAAGAACAGAACCCTGAGAGACACCACAAGTGAAAGAGGAGGTGGACGATTTGTGTCACTAGTGTGACAAACTGTTATCCTTTGGAGAGGTATGACTGAAACCAGTCAAGGGCTGAATCTAAAACACCCATAGCTGACAAATGGAAGATGAGCACATTATGAATGACTGTGTCAAAAGCTGCACTTAAATCCAGGAAAATAAGAATGTTGAATGAACCACTATCAACAGACAGGAGAAGGTATTTGGCTACATGCAGGAGAGCAGTCTCTGTGCTACGATGTATGCAGAGCCCAGATTCTAACAGTGAGAAAAGAGTGAAGTTGTGTGGTGACCACCCTTTCCAATACATTTGCTAAGAAGTGGAGATTGGAGATAGGATGATAGATAGAGGGAGGATGGATCTGAATCTGGCTTTTTTTAAAATGGGAGTGACTGCAGCAGTTTTAAGAGCAGAGGGAACAACACCAGATTTAAGGGATGAGTTAACCAGTATGTAATTGGTATAAGTATAAGGTGACCCTATCCTGGGTGCTCTTACCACCGCACATTTAATTTTTAAACAGAAGGTGGTTGATATGTGTTTCACAATACAGACATTACAAAGATGTATGCTCAACAGCCTATAAGTAGTTTCACTGAAGCAGCTGCATTACTTATCAATACTTGTGGACAGATGAGCCAAAATAGAGCTTTTTGGTTTGAATGAGAAACGTTATGTTTGGTGAAATTAAAACACTAAATTCTAGCATAAGAACCTTATCCCATCTGTTAAACATGGTGGTGGTATTATCATGGTTTGGGCCTGTTTTGCTGCATCTGGGTCAGGACGGCTTGCCATCATTGACAGAACAATGAATTCTGCATTATACCAGCAAATACTAAAGGAAAATGTCAGGACACCTGTCCATGAACTGAATCTCAAGAGGAAGTGGGTCATGCAGCAAGACAATGATCCTAAGTACACAAGTTATTCTTTGAAAGAATGGTTAAGGAAGAATAAAGTTAATGTTTTGGAATGTCCATGTCAAAGTCCTGACCTTAATCCAACTGAGATGTGGTGGAAGGACCTGAAGCGAGCAGTTCATGCAAGGAAACCCACCAACATCCCAGCGTTGAAGCTGTTCTGTAAGGAGGCATGGGCTAAAATTCCTCCAATCCGATGTGCAGGACTGATCAACAGTTACAGGAAACATTTAGCTGCAGTTATTACTGCAAAAGGGGGGTCACACCAGGTACTGAAATGAAAGGTTCACATACTTTTGCCACTGATGGATATGTAATATTGGATCATTTTCGCCAATTAATAAATGATCAAGTGAATTTTTTTGTCTCATTCATTTTAACTGGGTTCTCTTTATCTATTTTGAGGACTTGTGTGAAAATGTGATTATGTTCAGGTCATATTTAAGCAGAAATGTAGACAATTCTAAAAGTTTCACAAACTTTCAAGCACCACTGTATGCTCACACTGGGTAACATTATTCGTAAGCATGGTAGTAGCATAGAGAATCTATGGGGTTTTTTAAAGAGGAAGATGAGAGACACAAGACCCAACAATGTAGATGACCTGAAGGCTGCTATCAAAAGCAAGCTGGGCTTCCATTACACCTCAGCTGTGCCACAGACTGATCGCCTCCATGCCACACCGCATTGATACAGTAATTCATGCAAAAGGAGGCCCAACCAAGTATTGAGTGCATAGAAATAAACATACTTTTTCAGAAGCCTGGCATTTCTGTTTAAAATATCCTATTTTTATTGGTCTTATGTAATATTCTAATTTTCTGAGACACTGAATTTTGGGTTTTCTTTATCTGTGGGGCATAATCACCAAAGTACAAGAAATAAAGGCTTGAAATATTTCACTCTATGTGTAATCAATCTATATAATGTATGAGTTTCACTTTCTGAAATGAGTGAATTTTTGTTTAACTTTTTCACGATTTTCTAATTTTTTGAGATTTACCTGTAAGTAACAATTCCAATTCACACATAATACATACAGTGGATATCAAAATTAGAGAACAACCTACAATTTCCTAAATATCAAGGTCACTACATACCGTATTTTCCAGACTATAAGCCGCTACTTTTTTCTCATTTGTGGCTTATTTACTGATGCGGCTTTTCTATGGACTTCCCCCCACTAACTACCATCAATAAATATATGCATACTAATGTGTAAACACTAACTACATGCCTAGTCTTTCTAACAGCACCACTGCACAGTGTCGTAAAACCAGGCTCTCTCCATTGCTAGATAGTCACAATAAAGTAAGTGACAACCAGCTTAGAAGATCTTTAGTCATTACTGTTAGGCAATAGAGGGAAAAAAAAAAAGAGTTCATAAGTGAACTTTGCCTGGTTCAACCACATGCAAGAACAGACTCACACACTGATCACCCATACCATCTTCAGGTTGAACCGGCTGCATGCCCCCCGAGTGAATGAACAGCTTGAGGACGGTGGATTCAAAAAACATTCTGCAAA
>JAQMCW010001222.1:0-2500 GCA_030068335.1 Chrysichthys cranchii
CCATATATATATGAATACACACACACACACACACACACACACCACACACACACACAAAATGGCTTGCTGTCAGCAAGCAGAGGCAGAAGACTGAGAAAGAGAGGTAAATCAAACAGACAGAGATATGTGCGCTGCAGTTAGAGGCATAATTAAACTGAAGTAGTGGGGCTTGTAGGTGAATATTTAAAGGGACAGCAGGCTAAAACGACCACGCTGCTTAGCAATGTCCAAATTTTTCTTCTTTAACAATGTAAAATTCCTGAACATTTTCAGTCCTAAGGTCATTGAGCGTTAGCCGTTTTTCCTGCTGCATGCCGCACACTGTGAAACTTTTAGCCTCACAGACGTGACAATTCAGTCTGCTAACCGATATTCTCTCATTAAAGCAGGGTTATTTTTAAACTGCATTTATTTTTCAATTAACCACAAAGATGATTAAAAGACAGTTAAAAAAAATAAATAAAATAAATATAGTGAATGGGCGATCAAGATTTAAATCTTTAAAGATAATGCAAGAAATACCGTATCCGTACCAAAGGTTTGGACACACCTCCTCATTCAGAGGTTTTTCTTTATGCGGACTATTTTCTACAGTGTAGAACAATACTGAAGACATCAAAACTTATAAAAACTCCACATACATATGGAATTATGTCCATTTTATTATTCTAAAAAAAAAAAAAAAAAAAATTCTATTATTTAAAAGTAACCAGTGTTGACACTGACGACGGCTTTGCGCACTATTGGCATGATCTTAACCCGCTTCATGAGCTAGTCACCTGGAATGCTATTCAGTTAACAGGTACGCCTCGTCAAAAGTTCATTAGTGGAATTTCTTGCCTTCTGAATGTGTTTCAGACCATCAGTTGTGTCGTGTAGAGGTAGTGTTGGTGTACAGTAAATCTCTCTATTCCACAACTGTAGTAATCCAGATCAACAAGTGCTCAACTAAGTGAAGAGAAACGATGCTCCATCATTACTTTAAGACATGAAGTGATTCGAGTAATAAAAATAAAGAAAAAAAAAACCCAAAAGAATTGGAAGGTGCATCTATACTTTTTGACTGGTAATGTGTATATACAAGAAATTAAATAAATAAATGAATAAATAAATAAATAAATAAATAAAGGATCAAATCAAGATGGGACAGGACTGATCAACAAAAGATTTCCATGGCCATCAGACTATGATGGATGTCATTAGACTTCTCTGCTGAGTCTGGGTCAGTAAATATTATTCAAATGGCAAAAATCTTTACTCTTTAACTGTAATACATTACTGCATCTCCAGGTGTAGAACTCCTCCTATAGACTTTAGTTTTCAATCCTGTCCTGCAAAGATCATGTTGGAAAATGAGTCAATTTACCAAACGCAGCCCGTCTAAACCTTGAATTTAAGTTGATTTCCTTCCACAGCGAAGGTCAAACTTGGCTAGAAAGCTACATGCTATTATGAAACAGACATCAGTGTAATCAACTCCATTTGTAAACAGCCATCAGCTGTCAAAATGCCCACCATGCTCCTACACTCCTGGAATGTAGGATTTTTTTCCCCCCTCCCTTTTTTTGAACAAATTTTAAAATACTAGAACTTTTTGATTTTGGTTAAAACTTTTTTTTTTTTTTAGTTTTCAGATGTACAGACTGTACAGTAGAAAAGATAGTCAGTCAAACGCACATACCAGTGAGAGTGTTTCCTCTCTTCTCCTCTTCTTCTGGTTCGTTTTTGCAGCATTTGAGTGAACCAGCAAGATTTCTCGCCACCTATTAAAAGCACTCATTTATATTACGATGCAAAAGAATGAAAGAACATTAGCATGATCAGCAATGCTAATAATAATAATAAAAAAATAAAAAATCATCAACACAAGACCCAGTAAACATTGAATCATAGCATCTTACAGATCGAACGAACATTCATAGCATTCAGCAGTACTCTAGCACTGCTAATAATGTACAATATGTGACGGTTGTGTGTTATTTCTACTCCTGGGACACATCCTAAATGAGAAGTTAAAGAGGGAACCTTGTCTCAAGAATGTTTCATGAAAAGAGCAGAAAACTAATTTGGCTGAAATTGTGTGATAAATACTAGTGATTATTTTTGCTCTTATTATTATAGTACAGAAGAAATGATCAAATGCAACAGAATTCATAATCTTTAAACACTAGCATACTTGATCACTAAATACACCCAGAATTCCCAGGCACGCTCAAGTATTTAGAAAAGCCTTTGAATGTTACAAAAAAAAAAAAAAAAAAAAAAAAAAAAGGACACCAAGAGGGGAGAAAAAGGAAAGGGTGGACGGAGGAAAACAAGAAGAACAAAAGCTTTAGATCTGTCCAGAAATATACCACCCTAGGCTTTACAATTAAATAACTATAGGTTCATAGGCGTGTTTTGCTTCGGCACATATCAAACGAACGCGTTTCCCTTTCCTTTTCCTCCTTGTTGTATAAGGACAATACACATTCTTGGACATGTGCTGGGATTTGGGAGC
>JAQMCW010001222.1:7500-10983 GCA_030068335.1 Chrysichthys cranchii
GAATTCCTGCTGTTTTTATTTTGGACAGTTCCCATAGCTATAAAATGTAGAAAAACTAGTACATCCACGTTGGTGCAGTGCTTAATACGGTCACCTCAAAGCAAAAAGGTTCAGGGTATGAACCTGCAGAGGGACTCTGGGCTTTTTGTGTAAAGTTTGCATGTTCTTTGTGTGGGTTTCCTCAGTGTGCACCAGTTTCCTCCCACAACCCAAAGACAGGTGACTCCAAATCGCCCATAATGCAAGGTGTCTTTGTGTCAGCCCTGCAAATGGTTAGGGACCTGTCCATGGTATACCCTGCCTCTCACCCGAAGTCAGCTGGGATTAGCTCCAGCTTCCCCCTGTGACCCTGACGGATAAGCGGTATAGATAATGGAAGTCTGGATCATTTAAATAATACAATGAAGCTCTTTTGTTAAACGTGTGTATATTTATTGGGTACATCATTGACAGAAGGTGGTTGTGTTGAGTGCTCTGTCTTCTTCCTTGAAAGACACTCGATGTGAGTAGATTATGGGTAATGAGGGTATATTTTTATTAACATGGACAAACTAAAGAAAGCACCATTTATAGCACAAGATGTCGATGCCTGGCCTGGCCTGGCCTGACCTGACCTGTATGGGTGTATATGCGTATTATTGTTTACAAAAGATGTATTTGGAACAACATTACCCATGTAAAAAGCCAATTTTAGGAAGGTTTCCAGGTCCACAACCAGATATATCTAAAAACACTTCCATGCAACACTGACTCATAAAGCCCCTTTTTTGTGTTGTGATACAACAGATACACAATACATGTTGATGCAGAAGTATAAACCAGGCCTTTCTCTCTATCTCTCTCTGTCTGTGTGTGTGTGTGTGTGTGTGTGTGTGTTTGGTGAATCAAAATTCTCCCCCCTCTATACTGGGATCCACTTTCATCTTTTGTTTTCTCATCACTGCCTCCAGCTCAGTGGTTTTTCTTTCAGTCTGAGAAACAGAAAAGAGCAAATATTATATTCCGTGCATCACATAAAGGACAGACTGATGATTATCAAAAGTGTTTCTAAATGCAATCAAATTTCTAAGGGTGTTTGTGTAAGCAGACCACCTCCAGCTGTGCTTTGCGCACCATGATCTGGCTGTAAACTCTGGCCCCCTCTTCAGGAGAAACCTTGCACAGTTCCTCCTTACTCAGAGAGAAGAGCTGAGCTCCGGTGAGAACCCCCAGACTGTTCGCTGTGCTGAGAGACAGACAAAGAGAGTGACTATGAGAATATGCAAAAATAAAGGGACGTACATGGAGTGGATGTGTGTGTTTGTTCATATGGGTAGCTAGTGAGAGACTCACTTGTCAGTGAAGCCTTTGCCTCTGAGCCACTCATGTACCTCACCGGGAGGCGACTGGTAGTTGAGAGGTGCCGCAGTCTCGCTGGCCTTGTTGATAGGCAGAGGCCGCACCGATCCCGCTCTCCCGTTAGCCAGCCGCTGTGCAAGCTCATTATTCATGAGCATTACTGAGGATGGAAAGATATTTGAAGGACGTGACACATTTTTTCCCCAGCGCTTACGTTTCAACGCACACAAAGACCTAAAAATGGTTTTATTGACCTTGAACTTGTGACTGAACTTTTGTTTTCTACTTTGAACTTTTGCTGTGTACTCTTTGGTTTTCTACGGAGCCTTGGAAGAAACATAGAGGGAAAACTCACAAAGTTTTTTATCTAGGTCAGTGCAATTCCAGGTCAGTTGGGCAAACTTGCGATGAGTACTTGTGTTAAATATTCTCTTCAGATTTCTCTCACATTGTCTACTGCCGAGCATTGATTTAATGTCTTTATATTTGAGGCCGGGGCGGCACGGTGGCTGAGTGGTTAGCACTGTCGCCTCACAGCGAGAAGGTCCTGGATTCAAGCCCCGGGTTCATGACTTTCTGTGCGGACTTTGCATGTTCTCCCCGTGTCCGGGTGGGTTTCCTCCGGGTACTCCGGTTTCCTCCCACAGTCCAAAGACATGCACAGAGGGAATTAGGCTAATTGGCTGCTCTAAATTGAATGTAAGTGTGAATGGTTGTCTGTCTCTGTGTGTCACCCTGCGCCTCTCCCGCCTCTCGCCCGATGCCAGCTGGGATTGGCCCCGTGACCCTGAACAGGATTAAGCGGAAGAAGACGAATATTTGAGGCCAATATCTAAATTCTATTAAATATTCCAGTGCGCTTGATTGTTGTGGTTTCCATGTCGCTGAACTGACCCAGAAGTATGTTGACCTGAATTAGTCTTGTGAGATCTCACAAATTCTACAAAAGTACATTTTTCCCCCCTATATGTCCCTTCCGGGGCTTTGTCATTTACTGCAGTCCATTTAGGATTTGCAGCCATTTTGAAAATGTAAGCCATCTCAGAGTCAGTATTATAGCAAATTTCTCATTTAAAATGGTTCAGTTTAAAGTAATGGAACATCAATAAACTTGAGTTGATTGAAAAACTAAAACTAGAATTAAATAATGGTTATACTGATAATTTTACTGTATTGGTTAAAATTTGGTGCAAATTAAAACAAAAATCTGCTGCATGTTGTAACCCCATCCCATGGACTGTTGATGAAAGTGTGCAGAAAGCAGTACTGAAACATTGCGATGGACTTCACAACTAATGGTACCAAACATGCAGTATATAAAAAAAAAACATTACCCCTCTCTCCATCGCTTCCCATTGGTTGCATGCTGGCTGGGCGGGGTTCAGTGTGGGCTTGGTCTCCCCCTGAAGGCTTGGGTACCATATATGAAAAGCGTCCAACTCCCGGTGGAGACAAAGGAACTTTCTATAGAAATAGAAGTGTACACTTACAATTCAGGAAATAAAATGCAGTTTTTATTTTTTTTAAAAATCAAAGTCAAAATATTTCCTTCTGGTAAATGAGGTTAACCTTTAAAATTAGGGTTAAGTTTATGTTTATGCAGAGCACTGAGCCATCATTAAGTCATCAATGGAAGTTCCTAACAAGCTAGGATATTACATTACGTTACATTACATTAGTGTCATTTTGGCAGACGCCCTTATCTAGAGCAACTTACATCTATCTCATTTATACAACTGAGCAGTTAAGGGTTAAGGGCCTTGCCCAAGGGCCCTGCTCAAGGGCCCAGCAGTGGCAGCTTGGCAGTGCTTGGATTTGAACTCACACCTTTCCAATTAGTTAGCCAATGGTTTAACCACTGCGCTACCACTGTCCCACAAATGGAAAAAAAAAGGAATAAATGGGATAAATGGGATACGTAAATATTTAGAGTCCCAAAGCCACAAGGGGGCCCTGTAAGAACGCCGGATTCAGGTCCGGATCCATCTAGCTCTTAATAACAGTGTGGGCCAGGAAGAATTTTTGGGGGGCATATTTGTCTAAATGTACAGTGGTGCTTGAAAGTTTCTGAACCCTTTAGAATTGTCTACATTTCTGCTTAAATATGACCTGAAACATCATCACATTTTCACACAAGTCCTCAAA
>JAQMCW010001238.1:0-20981 GCA_030068335.1 Chrysichthys cranchii
CACACACACACACACACACACACACACACACACACACACACACACACACACACACACACACACACACACAGTCTAAGTGATGAGTTCTGACTCACTGGGTCAGTGTTCATTTAACAGCCTAATAATAATAATAATAATAAACAAACTAGAAGCTGGTTTAATTTTAATCATTCAATTTTTGCCTTCTTCTTCCTTTCGTTCTTTCTTTCTTTCTCTCTTTCGTTCGTTCTTCTGTTCATTCATTCTTTCTTTCGTTCATTTGTTCTCTCTCTCTCTCTCTCTCTCTCTCTCTCTCTCTCTAATCTGGATGGATGATGTGAGGTTATGATCACACACAGGGTGATAAAATCTACATGATTATGTTTTATGCTGAGGATTTAACAGATCAGAGTGTGAGGTGATGATGCAGGATGGATCCACACACACACACACACACACACACACACACACACTCTCTAGCGCAATACTGCTCATCCTCAATGTTAATGAGACTGAACACCTGCTGCTGAGGCGCTGTCTCACATCTGCACCTTAGAAACGGCTGCAAAAGTTTTGGCACCCCAACATTTCAGTCCAGGCCTCCTTTAGAGACACACACACTAACAAACACATACTCAATGTCATACACTGTAACACACACATACACACTCACATACGCTCTCGCACTCTCACACACACCTATGCAAACTTGCACACGAAAATACTCACACACACATTTCTCTTGTTACACATTAAACAGAACAACCCCAACATCAAGTACACACGTTTATATGTGGTGATAAAGCACTGAGTGTGTGTGTGTGTGTGTGTGTGTGTGAGTGTGTGGAGAACTGAAATGCTAAAAGAAGTTATAATAATAACCACACTGAATAATAAGGCCAGAGGGACAGATGTGAACTTATCCTCCATTACTATCAACATGCTGAACACACACACACACACACACACACACACACACACACACACACACACACACACACACACACAGAGCACTACAGTGGAACGTTAAATGTCAGCATGAGTGCTAATGCTAGGATGCTACGTAGTGCTATTTAAAAAGTGAGAGGGTAGAGTTAATCTTCATCGCGGCGTCCCTCCTCATCCTCAGCCGTGGCATTTAAAGCCTTTAATCAGAGCGTTGTCGCTCCTCGGTCTGTTTATTATTCTCTCCTTCTTCATTAATCCAGGAATTAGCTGTGCATTTACCCAAGATTGATATTCATAACTCTGATTTAATGAGACAAATATTACACACACACAAACTGATACACACCACACACTGCAACCTGAAAACAATCTGTGTGAAGGGAAAGGTTAAAGTGCCCTGCTACGCCCACATGGAATTCATCTCTCTCTCTCTAACACACACACACACACACACACACACACACACACACACACACACACACAGGGACACACAATACAAGATTAAAATTTTATCAAATATTTAAGAGTTAATAACTGAAATATAATGATTTCTAATAATAATCATCATCATAATATGTTACACACACACACACACACACACACACACACACACACACACACACACACACACACACACAAATTCATTATTTCCTCTGGTAGTTAATGTCAGCCTGACTTTTCAGCAATGTCTCCTGATTACTTTGCTGGAAGTGTGTTCATAGTTTACACACACACACACACACACACACACGCACACACGCACGCACATCTTGACCAAATCTTGGCCTTTCTTGTACATTGTAAGTAAGCAGTAATTTTTTCTGGCATTTATTGTTAAACTTTTACATAAAGCCTTCAAGTCTTTTATATAATTCAATCTATAACTAAATCAATGTTTCTACATAAATAAAAATAAAATCAAATAAAAATGTGGTGGCGGTGATCCCACGAGACAAAATCTTCCTGCGCTACAGATGACGGAGCCCCCTCGCGACCCCACACTGCCTCAAGCACCTGCGCGTCTCCTGGGCTTTTGGAGAAATTCAAACCAATCCCAATCCCTCACCTGTTTAATCTGGACAAATTCCCATTCTGTCTCCGGCTGTGATTTGTGCCAGTTTGTTTTTCCTGCTCAGATAGTTTCACATTTTGGGCTGACCAATGATACAATGACCCGGCTGGCCCTGGAACCTGTTTGCCCCATCATCTGAACCCAAAAATCCAAATGTGGAAATTAAAAACTTGCAGAAAAAAGCCTTAAGATGATGTTTTTTGAAAAAATGGCCTCAACCTGGTACGACGTCTAAATGCATAACAACGTTCTCCCTCTGTGAACAGAACGGACGTTCCTGTGTGACCTCTGGGTTTAAAATGGAGAGAAAAGAATTCCCAGACACAACACAATATGAAACCCACCGCTCGAGCCCAGCAACCTTTTTGGTAAGTCGTGGTTTGTACTGTGGAGGATGTACTGGAGTGTCCCGATCCCTGTGGAGACCAGAGAGGTCACGCAAATGTCCAGATGCCCGCTGTAATCCAGGGGCTCTTCCAGCTGCCAGTGTAAGCTTCTCCAAATTTCAGCCTGTTCACAATGAAAGTCGGGTGATCCAGCAATGTCCAGTGTTCACGTGTCCGATAAAAACAAAGTTCCGTCTAAGCCCAAGTCCTCCCACCATGTCCAACGGTCCACGGGTTGCTGCTCTCCACACTAGATTCCTGGATCCAGTCCAGAGTCTCTGGATGAACCGGAGTCAAAGTGCTGGGCTGATCCCCCTTCCCCTTTGCGTAGATGAAGCACACTCCGCTGAAATCCAGTATGGACCACATCAGAAGACGTGCTCTAGCACTAGCAGGTTTGGAGGCAGATCCACACATCATCTTGTGCCACAGAAACAACCATGCTAAGTTGAAGACCAGCACTTTCCCCCCTGTAGGACATCTTCAGTCCATCTGCTTCCACTTGCTCAGTCTGTGTCTAGAAGGTTCAAAAATGCCCCCTTGGCTTTCTTACAAACTCAGTACTCCCCAGATAAACACCCAAGTATTTAACCTCCCCACTCTCCCACTCAAATGCCTTCACTTGAACTTGTGCACATGATAAAATCTCAAAATCTTTTCAAATATCACTTCTAGCATTTCCATCCTCCAGCATGCCTACCATTACCACCAGGTCATCTGCACATGCTGAGAGACAGAGAGGAGCACTGGACTGAGCGAGATTGAAACCAGAGAGCTGATTTCTCAGTTTACATCCAAGCGGCTGTTCAGCAAGGCCTGGAGGAGAACAGCCTTGTCTGATGCCTCTGGAAACTCTAAAAGGATCACATTAACCACCATTAACCTTCAGAACGCTCTCGGGGTCACTGTACAAAATCCTGATCGTGGCTACAAAACCTGGCTTGAACCCAGAGCTTCCCAGAACCTTCCACAAATACTCATGTTCAACCCGATTAAAAGCCTTTCCCTGATTTCGAACATGACACCATCTATGCCCATCGGTGCCCATCCGTTCTCTATCCCTGGAGAGCCCCAAGGCGTTCCCCAGCGTCCGCTCTCTGTCCAATTCTTTGGCTGCTGCTTCTTCTTCTTCTTCGAGCTTTCACATTCACAGGTTCTTAAGAAAGCTGTCCCCCACTGTCTGTGCCCCGCCCCCTCACTGCTGTACAACTTCAAGCAGATGCTAACTGTCAGCTTGTGTAATTCCGTTCTCCCAGCAACCATCCATTCTTTTGCTTGAGACCAAAGAAGAACTTAGAAGGAGCATCCATCTCAGCCAAGCTTTTAAAGTGTGTGTGTGTGTGTGTGTGTGTGTGTGTGTGTGTGTGTGTGTGTGTGTGTCAGTGCCCCTGTGCTGTAATGCCATTTTTTGTTACTTTTGATTGAGAGCCTAAATATCCCCTCAGTCTTCTGTTACCGCCAAACACTGGAGTTCCACTATTCCAATCTCCAGAGCTTTCAGAGATCTGACCACGCCTCTTGTGACGTTGAGAGGGTATTCTTGACCTCATACTTTGGTACTTTTGAACTCAAAGCTCCCGTGTCTTTTTTAAAACCATTCCAGAAATGAACAAAGGACTCGGCAAAATGTGTGTCTTCCAAAAGAACGGTGTTAAAAAGCCAGTAAACACTCCGAGGTACTCAGAGTGACCAGAGACGCCTAGTGGTGCAATAAAACAGGGTTTAAAAAGGGTCAGTTGATGTTTAAAATCACAAAACTGATCCAATCTTGCCTGGGAGAGCGTGTTGTCTGGAGAATGGGCCCACAGATACTGCCTCTGAGTATTATTTAAAGTTCTCCATGTATAACTTGCAGCATCAATGCTCTTCTGCTTTACTAGTTCACAGGGTTCCGTTCGGGTTACACATTCTCTTGCCCCATTAATGTTCAATCTTGCAACCTGAATTCCGTACATTAAGAAATAGTTCAAAGAAAAGCCAATGTCCAACGTACAGTACTGTGCAAAGGTCTTCAGCCCCTTAACCCACTTGCTTCCTGCAGACCTCGACAGAAAAAATCCACAATGGAGGACGATCAGTCATGGCTCGGCCGCCCTGAAGCCCGGATCGCGATGTTACGTTATCTCCACAGAGAATGGAACAAAGGGCAGCTGACATCTAAAGAAGAGCTTTGGAATGTCCTTCAAGAAGCCTGGAGGACTATTCCTGAAGACCGCTTCAAGAAATTCCAATCACAAGGAAACCCGTACGAGGCTTCAGGCTGTGCTAAAGAATACCGGTGGTTTAAATACCCCATATTGACTTTGAAGCTTGTGAGAATGAGACAAACTGTCTGTATGTACTGTACACGTATATCGGCACACGGTGCAATAAATCATGGCACCTATCGTCTCATTTCCCTAGCGCAACACAAAGAAACGGCGGGTGGTGGTGGTGGTGGTGGTGGGTCAAGACTTTTGTACAGTACACAAAAAGCCTCCAAACGTTCTCCACGTCATCTTCAGAGGTTTCTCTATTTACGCTGGTGATCGGTTTTTGTTTAGTTGAAAAAGTTCCACATCAACAAAGGCTCCTTCTTTCTAAAGGGTTTGACATCATAAATAAACTTCCTACGGTCTGCGAAATATTTCATCCTTTTTAAAAATTCCTTGACGGCCTCAGCAGTGTAAACAACCTGATTCCTTCTCTTTGAAGCTGCCTTTTCGGTCTTTTCCCCTTCCTTGGATTTCCTCTTATTTGGCACTTTAAACGTCGTCCATCTCCACACTTCACCGGTGGAGCGACTGGTGTTTCTGAGCGAGGGATGCGCACCCCTTTACCTCCCTCCGCCAACGCGGGCAGCTTCAGCGCTGGGCCAGAATCCAGGGTATCCGGGGTCTCTGCGGTGCCAGTGGGATCCCGAACCGCAAGCTGGGCTCGGGGCTCGTTCTCTGGTGTGGCAGCAACATGGCCCGGCCGCTCAGAAACCCCGGGGTCACTGGGGTGCATGATTAAACCAGTCTCTTAAAAGACTCCAGATGTTTAATCAGGAGGGACTTTGGACTGGGGAGACCGGCCACCTATATCTAGCTAATTCTTCAGCAACTGCTTGGTCAGATACGAATGGAGCACAGTTCGAGGGAACTGAGTGGGGGAACCATTATAAGACTCCTTTCTGTGTCAGTTCCTCATTAAGGAACACCACAATGGCGCTGTTCAGGCGGGAGGCCGAGACCATGTCTCATGCCCCCCCACAGGTCTAATTGTAAAAAGCACTCCTTGACAACCCCCCCCCCCACACACACACACATACATTACATGCACACAGTGTCAGGAAACCAAGCTCTCACACAACCGTGAGCTCGGAGTCGGCGTGCTCCCGCAACACGCTACGCCACACTAAAACGAAAGGTTTTAAAGGTCAGAGGCGTACTGTGTTTGTTTTCCTCGAGGGCTTTTACGACTCCGTGACTAAAAGCGCTGCCGTTCTCATCGGCCCCACGGCTGTACTTCGGAGTTTGCTCCTTGAACTCTTTGTCAAAGTAAACAGCGAGCAAGAACATTACATTGTAGTCACGTGTAAAGTCGAGGACAAACTGTAACTACTTCAAACAACATTTATTAACAAAATACCAGCACACACACACACATACACACACACTGTTATCTAAGAGCAATTGTACAAAATGTGCGAGGAGTGCGTTAGACCCGTTGCGAGTAAATGGCGTCACGTTTGAAGGAAAATGCAAAGGACGTAAGATGTAAATGACGTACTTTTGCATGTGCAAATTCTTCTCGATAAGTCCTGATATTAAAGCAGACCTGACCCTGTGGAGAACACCGTCGTTTCCCAAACCTCCTGACTGGAGTAGAAACGCAGGCAGATATTTAGTATCGACGGCGACGAGCCCGACGGTGCCGTTCGGTCGCTTTCGAATAATCGCTCCGTTACTTGGAAAGTGTTAAATTAGCTCCTGTTAACCAGAATTATGTTCCACGTGTGCTTATTTACACTGACTGAGATTAGTTGTGTACGTGTGTAATGTTCGCTAAGTCAAACACATAGATATGGGGAATGGGGGCGGGGCTTCCCTGAGGTTCCGTCTGTTAGGGCTCGTACCGTTCTCCCAAGCAGAGATCAGCGGCCTGGTGTTGCGCGTTAAACTCTTACAGAAATTCGGATATTAAAACGAGCCAGAAGACACATCGCATCGCTACACGCTAACTGGTCTTCATATCTCAGGAAAGTTTGAAACGTTTATGTAAATTACGCCACAGGCCGGCTCTGCCCTTGACAGCAAAAGACACAGCGCAAAACACTCTTTTACACTTTTGCGTCAAGTCCATTTTTCATATTTTTTTATGTTTTACTGTGCTAACGCTAATCTGTGTCACGGCTGGAGCTAATTAACTTGCAGGGTTTCCGTTTTTTTTTTTTTCGAGCAGGCTGCCAGTTGGCGCATATAAACTTTTAGGACGTTATTCTCCGACACGAACGGGGATAGCTGCTTATAAAGACATCGGGACGTCGATCCAGATGGGACTTCAGCGATCCGACCACCTGGGAGTCTGGACACGCTGGGAGGGGGGGCACTAATCTGCGTGGAAATAGAATCAGTGAGTACCAGCAATGACAGACGAAACAGCTCCCGCTCCCCGTGGAGAAATAATCCTGTAAAAACATGCTCTCAGACTGCGACAGGATTTATTACGATGTTCTGGAGTGGCTGGTTAAAACTCGCCACCTGCCAGAATAATAACCAGACACAAAAAACAGGAACGAGGAAAAAGCGCTGGGAGTTTATGCTCCTGCATGCTAACGTTCCTCTCCGGGTTTAGCGGATATGGGGATCGCCGGGACGCTACGGGAAAACTCTCAAAGACCTTCTGACCAATCGCAGTTCAGAATTCAGCAGCACGACGGGATAAAACTTATAGCGTCGCATTTGCGCAATTACAACTAATTTATGTGCCAATACTATTGAATCCATCCACACCTGGTGTTGATCTTAGCTTTGCGGCTCCTCAGATGTTCCTCAGATGTCATGTGAGGAAAGCAGCTGTTGGTTGAGCTCCATCTCGCAGCAGGAAGATGTTGTTGTTGGCCATTTTGTTCTCGGTGTACGTTGCTACAGTGCCACTGTACAAAGCATTGTTTTAATCTACACAGCTGTGCGTGTCTCTCGTCTGTGTGATGGAAGCTCGACGCGCCGGGAGGAGTTTACAGAGTCAGGGAGGTAAATGCACATCAAGGAGGCGCTGCATGAACATTTCGTACGAGTGTTAGCAAGGTCCTCAAATTTCACACACTTGGGCCATGTTCGGAAATTCCATCAACACACTGCTGGATCCTGATTGGTCAGAAGGTGTTGATTAATTTCACTGTCCAGAACTGCAGCTCAGGTGGACATTAATGCGCAGGTCCTAATATGTTCTAATTTCCACGGTAACGCCTCATTCGGTCTTTGTTTCAATCGATCGTTGACGTTGATGGAAGGAGTCTCCAGTGTGAGCGCTGTGCCACAGTCAGAGGTGAAGCTGGAGCTTTAAGTTTCTTCAGCACAGAGGAGTTTACACGGCGTTACGGTTTCTCGCGAACATGTCGAGGAACTTCAAGAGAGAGAGGGCAAGGAAAGGCTGGTGAGGGAACGAGCTAGCGCTTCTAGCCGCTATAACGGACATCTTCGGCGCTCCACAGCATTAAACGGAACTATAAATTGATAAAAAGTACGACGCGCCATCCTTCAATGGACCTAAAATTGCAATTGATGGCTGGTGCTGTGGTGGAAAAGGAATAAAAAACACTTGGTGACGGCTCACAGGCGTTCCACTCGCAGAGATTTCCCGAGCAATTCCTTTCTAATGAAATTCCATGTGAACAATTACAGACGTCGGAAATGAAGATCAGAAAATCTTTGTTTCTTTTTCTAAAACGAGTTCAGATTAATCACCGAGGGTTCAGTGTAATAGATCTTCAGAAGCTCCAGAACGCAAAACAAAACAAAACAAAACAAAACAAAACAAAACAAAACAAAACCCAACTAAAAAATAGCCAGCAATGACAAAGCCTAATCCTCATTTTATTCCAAAAAAATTCAACTCTTTTCGAAGATTTCTGGAACTCCAGTCGTGCCGCGGAGTCACGGAGAGCAGGTTCTCACTGATCTGGGGTCAGACAGGGAATATTATGACTCCTCGCTCTGTGGAGAGATTAGCAGCGAGCATTGTGGGACAGCGGGACAAGAAACTTGCTCCTGACAGGGACCGATAATGTCGCGTCACGGCCACAGCATGAGATAATACACACTTCACGCACGTGACAAGCGCTGAGCAGCGGCGTAATTACTAACTAAAAACGTTTCCACTAGACGTAAGGAATGTCCATGTGCAAACTAGTGCTTAGAGGTAAATATTTCATTATTGCGGTACTGAATCCTCGCTCAGTGTACAATACAGTACAACCACGTGTTAGCGGTGAACTCTTACCGCTAGCAAACTAGCATCGCTTACAATTTTACGACAAAGTTCTCCAAATGAGAACCGTGACTTCTATGGGACGTTAATTCGGTTCCCGACCAGGATTCATACCAGGACGTACTGTCTCATTGTGACAAACAGCACAGTGCACCTGTTGTACCTACTGTTATATCTAACAGCTCACTTGCTTGTGCCCTTAAACACATCGAGCTATTTTCCTCATAATTATTGCTTTTAATCAAAGGTTCCTCCTGGAGCATCTCCAAGTCTCTCAATGTTCAAATGATGATGATGATGATTACTATTATTCTTTCCAATTAAATAATGTTTGGATGCCTTTGATGTCGATAGCATGGATGATGACGTCATTTTGCTGCATCGCGCGCTATCAGGGACGGTACGTTGGGGCCTGGGTAGGGCAGATAGCTGTAACCAATCGGTAGGACCGATCGGGCACATGGCTTTCTGGAGCACAGTGTGCTGGTAGCGCCCTTGGTAACCTGCCTATAGTAGGGACTGTTACATGTAGCCAGGGTTCAAACTTTCTGAAATATTATCAGATTTCTGCTGCTGCCAAAAGCAGCACTAAAACTAGCCCCAAAAAGTTCACCTGGGTTCAAACTCGCGATATTTGCACGACCATTCCAACAGAAATCTCTCCAAAATCTGGTCATTTCATCCCAAAATTTCAATTTCCCGACAATGTTTGGGAATTTGGTTAAATGTCTGAAAAGCGATCCGGAACCAGGTCCAATTTTCATCCGAAAACCACTTTCTGTCCAGACGTAGAACTGTACAGAACCTGCTTTCAGTCAAGAAATTCCTGAAGCTCCTGCTCTAAATCATTTAATCGTTGCAAAAATTGTACAACGTGCTCCAAATCGATTAATGCTCCGGTACTGACAGAAACCTGTACGTTTCTCAAATACAGTCCAGAACCTGATCCAAAACTAGCACTCTCAGTAAAACCTTTCAAACCTAGCCCAAACTGGACTCCCTGTAGTGTCTGGTCCAAATCCCTTAAAGATAGCATTAAAGAGGACAGCGTGAAGGAACTGAGCTCGAATCCTGTAATTCTTCAGTAAATATTCAAAGTGGCAACACTCTGGACCTGGTCCAAGAGCATCGGCGCCGAGGACCCAGGAGGACTCGACAGGCAGCCTTGGAGAACGCATTCCAAATCTCCAGTTAACCCAAGAAGTGTGTAACTGATCAGGGTTCAGTAACCAGGTCTAAAGTCAGTAACCAGGTCTAAAGTTGGTCTTCAAACTACCGACTTTCCAAAATGTGCTTCAGAGATCTTTAATGAGGCTTTATTTTCCACACAAACGAATCTGAATCCAAGTGAAATTGATTCGTTTGGTCTGATTATTATTTGCTTTGGTTTTCATACTTCGTGTAATTAAACTGACCAAAGAGCGGAAAAAAAGCACATGGAGCCGAACACTTTTCCCGTCATAACCTTTCCTCCATTACTCAGAAACTTCAGCAAGCACATGCACAAATCCCAAAATCACCTGAGCATGAAGAACATGGTGCTTGCGCTAAATGAATGATTAGCTACTTATTTAAAGGGGCGTTTGACACGTTTAGTGTCGCACTTAGCCTATCGCATCGAGGCTCTTCGCGTCGTCTCTTCCCGTCAGCGCCCGTGGAATTTCTGCGGTTCTACGGCTCTGTCCTTTAGCGTACGCCCAGTTTGCCCACCTCCTGCAGTTGTGTCGATTCAGAGGCCGAGCGGGACAGCTGTGTGTGTGTGTGTGTGTGTGTGTGTGTGTGTGTTCTCACCTGCCGAAAGAACCGTGCCGAGCCGGAGAACGCGCCAGGGCTTCATTTAAACCGACCAAACGCAGACTAAACATGTGGAGGAACCCCTTACTGACCTAGAACTGAACAAGCAACCCAGTCTTTCAGAATCCACTCCAAATCACGCTGTCCTCAGAACTACTGGTATCTGAACAAATTTCTAAAACAAACACATCCTACTGTGAAACGCCCCTTTAATACCACGGCGCTTAATCCAGAAGAATTTCTGGTACCTGGGCCAGCTGACTGTTGAGAAATTGCTCAGAGTTTCATACCGACACAAGCAGGATCCTCACACGCGCTCAAATTTCTCATATTCAGCAAGCTGGCACCCTTTCAGAACCTGGCCTAAATCTTTAAACCCTTTGAACACAACGAACTCAGGAACCTTCGTTCTGATCCAAACAAACAGTCGGCGTGAGGCAGAGAGCGAGACCGTGAGAGAGAGAGAGAGACAGAGGGATGCGCTTTCGCTTTGCGTCATCATCAAAATCACATGATTTATCATATTCATGCAGCACATCTCGTCGGGTTTTCTGAGTGGATTCTGATTGGTCAGTTCACAAGTTTCTATTGACGCGCTTGTTCTGATGCGTTTGTAGATTTAAGGCGGAAAGGTCTGGCTTTTATGTTTGGAAATTATTCGAAAGCGTGATTCTTGCATGATAAAGAAGTAGCGTCGTGTCGCGATGATGCCGAGCAGGAAGTGACTCGTCGCTTATTCTCAGCGCTTCACCCAGTTCACCTCAAACTGCCGCTCACTACCCCGCCCACTCAATCCTGCAAGCCTGTATATCAGCGCTCTGGGCGTTTTGGCGCAGAGAATTCAGACGTAACCTGAGACGCCAGACAAAAATCAGCCGCGTGTCCCAAACACGCAGTAGTCCGGAACGTGATATTTCAGAAAAACATTACATAATACAGCAGTGCTTTCCTCTGGGTTCTCCGGTTTCCTCCCACTCACCAAGGGAAGGAAAAAAAAAAACCGAATAAAACAAACACGCGAGTTTGGGAAGGCTGGATGCGCCGCAGTGGCGTGAGAGCGCGAGTGAGGAATTTCCGACAGAAATCTTACAAAACACTTTATTTCCCAAGAGCTTAGCGTAATATATGCTTTGCGAATTGTGTGACTCATTTAAACTCCTTTCAGCAGGCAATAATGGTTAACCGTCCACAGAACCCTTAGAGAACCCTTATCTTGAACGTGTACTAAAAAAAAACAACGAGGTCGTAAAAAAAACAAAAAAAAACAGGTTGGACTCGTTTACAAACGTAATTTTTTTTTATCAAGAGTATCGCAGAAAGTGAAAACAACAGACTTCACCACAACAGATGGTTCCTTTTAAGAAACAATTCCAAGCTGAACCCATTTAAAAATCACGTCTTATTACCCAATAACACTTAAGATACAAACGTTTCTCAAATTTCTCTGGATCATTTTCGGGTTCCTCGCTGTCTAAATGGATTTTCCTTGGAGCTTGGACTCCCCCTGTCCAAGGGTTCCACACAGAAGCTTCACAGGTCTCTACAGCATGGTTTAGGATTCAAGCGTTCTTGATTGGTTCAACTGATAAGAGGTGGGATTAATCGTGTCTTAATTCTTGCGTAACTCGCAGAAACCTGGCGGAGATCCCGGGCAGTGTGTGTCTGGCGGCTGAGGCGGAGCTGCCTTTCATCGAGGGAAGTGTCGATTTGTAATTCGCCTGTAATTTGCTGTTTGTGTCTTATCTCAGGTTCATGGGAATGTTCTCAGGACATTAGCACCTTCTGCAGCACCCCAAAGCAGCTGCTCCACAGCACCCCCCACCCCACCCCCACCGCCCTCCAGAACCGCCGCCGGCATCTCAGGACGCAGATATCGGATCTGACCAGATAATCCTCTCACAGTCTCTAATTTTTTATGTTGACGTCTCAGCTTAGCAATCGGCAGCCCTATCAGCTGTACACGGTTCTCCCGCTGGTTCCTCGCTCGCTTTGTCCTGCCGCCGTGTGCTGAATTGGTGAAATTAACCAGGATGTCCTCCAATTGGCCAAGCAGAATTTAAAAAAAGGGCGACCATATTTGACACCAGAGAAATGAAGCCTCCAGGTCAGGGAAGATCATTTCCTGGACGTTAGGTGTGCCTCAGAGTACGTGGATCTGGCTGTTCCACACGTCTGTGACACGCAAGATTTTTAGATTTCTATCAGAGAAAGAACAGAACGCCAAGGGTTCAGGGCTTAAAGTTTACGCTGCAAGGAGTTAGGGTTTAGGATTTAGGACCTAGGGTAGAGGGTTTACAGTTTAGGCTTCATGTTGTAGGGTGTAGGATTTAGAGGTAAGGATGGAGGGTTTAGGGTATAAAGTTTAGGGTGCAAGGTTTACAAATTACAGTCGAGGGTTTAGAACATAGGATAGAGGGTTTAGGGTTAATGGTGTAGGATTTAGAGTTTAGGGTTTAGGAGGTAGGGTTTAAAGTTTAGAATCTAGGGTTAAGGATGGAGGCTGTAGGGTTTAGAGATTAGGGTGTGGGATTTCTGGTTTAAGGTGTCGGGTTTAGGGAATAACGTTTAGAGGGTAGAATTAAGGTTTAGGGTTTAGGGCCTATGGTTTAGAGTTAAGAGTCTGGGATTTATGGGGTGGGGTTTAGATTGTAGGGTTTAGGGTTTCGAGTTTAGGGGGTAGGGTTTAGTGGATAAAGTTTAGAGTGTAAGGTCTAGGGTTTAGGGTGTAGGTTGTATGGTGTAGAGGTTAGCAGGTAGGGTTTAATAGGGTAAGGTTTAGGGTGTAGGGTATAGCAAATCAGCAACCAGTGTTCTTTGTGTTGTTCCTTCTGGAAGAACCCTTCTATGTTCCATGTTGAACCGCACAACAGCCCGGTTCCTAATCAGACAGTTCCAAAATGGTCCTTACGCTTACTTTTTGTGTTCTGCAGAGAACCTTTCAAACAGTAGGGTTCCCAGTAACATAAACAAGTCTCAAGTGGAACCGTTTTAGGTGACCCATATTCCCTTCACTGGCTTTATTAAAAACCACTGAGGAACTTCTTTTTCCCTCTTGTTCTAGGCTCGAGATAGAACGCTAAAACAATGGTTCTCCTTTAGAAGATGCCTGTGCTAGAAAACACCACACAACGAACCCTCAGGCGGCGTTCCCTGCTCCTGTCGATATCAGAACCACATGCTAACCCAGCACACACTCAGCACTCACACACAATGCATTTCCAGTGTTCTCCGTGTCCGTGGAAAGTGTCCAACAGAGGTGTTCTCGAGGTTCCCAGGGTCTGACGCCCTGCTTTACAGATTTAAAGGTAAATTAGCTTCCGGCGCGACTGTGTGCTAGCAAAGGAACATCCTAGCGCAGGAAGTTCACGATTTTGTGGGTGAGTTCCTGTTCTGAGTTACGTTATAGCTGCTATAAACACCGCTTCTCACACCAGCCTCTCTCTTTTAAGTTTTGAATCACAGTCAGTTGTCGTTCATCAGGCCAAGCTCGGGTAAGGGTGAGCTTAATATTAGTCTCACATTCTGCCCATGTTCTGGCACACACAGAGGCACGTATATGTTTCACTGTCCATTTATATCTCGACCCTGTGCTTTGTGAAAAGTATGTGTGTGTGTATGATACTTGGTACTTGGTTGTAACTAATTGGCTACTGAGCAATACCTCGTTCCTTGAATCTCTCTCTCACTCTCACTCTCTCTCACGCTCTCTCTTTAGTCTTGAGCCAGATCGTTGGTGCTCTAAGTTTAGATGCGTGCCTAAGGGTGTACTCACACTGGGTTCAACTGCCCCGAACTGCTCCCAGGAGAGATGCCCCCCCCCCCCGCTCCTGGGGTGCTTATGTCATCGCTATGCATCTTTGCGCTCTTGCTTTGCATGATATAGCGTGAGATCACTGTCTTTTGCATGACAGCGCAGATACGACGTTAAGCCGTGGAAACCAGATGCTACGTGCAAGCAGAATCAAGCAAACCGAGCAAAAACAGCGATACCATTACTGTGCATTTGAAAAAGAGTACACGAGAGTCTCTCGGAGAGCCGGCCGTGAGACGTGCGCACGCTTTTCCGCGGTGTATTTTCCGCGCTCTCGTCGGCGCTGTTTTTACTCAGTTACACTTTAAACGCCGTGTCCCTGCTCTCATATAAAAAACAGTGCTCTATGATCGTGGGTTGTTTTGGGGATTATGGCGGCCCTCTCATGTTATGTACATGTTATCCTTGCATTATGAAACGTGGTGATTTTCAGCAAATTGCATTTCATGCAGAAGAAGATTTTGACACAAGCAGCTGACGCTGCAGGAGGAAACTGCAGCTTTGCTCACTGACTACAATCTGCAGGCACCCGTTATTACTCCAAACATCCTCCAAGGCATTAAAAAGACGCACGCGATAGCGTTTGAGTTCGGACCCCGGGTGCGGTTAGAGATCACACTGTATAAACCTAACCGATCCGCTGAACGGGAGCAGATCGGAGCAAGCACTGATCAATCGATCCAGTCCTTATGTGTCAAACGGACCCGGGAGCGGTTCAGATCACCTAGCATGAGTACGCCTTCATTCTTTTTGCAGCCAAAGGTAACGCTGTATCTTTAAGCTTTCCGACATCTTTAGCACAGAGGAGGTTTCAATTCTTTGTAGCTTCTCAGTAACATGACAAGCTGAGAATTTTGTCTTAGGACCTTCCAGAGAAAGGATAAACGACGGTTTATAGCTGCTATAACGTAAGCGACGACACGGACGTATGTTAAATGTAAGTATAAATCGATGAAAATATAGCAGCTGGCTCTTTAATAAATATAAAATTGTAGTTGTTTGTAAGTAGGTAGCTGTGGGGTAAGAGGAATTAAACACTGAGGAATTAACAGGTAATCTACAGGTAGCTCAGGGGGTTAAGACGTTGGCCTACTGATTGGAAGTTTGGGAGTTCAAATCCAAGCACCGCCAAGCTGCCACTGCTGGGCCCTTGAGCAAGGCCCTTAACCTGCAACTGCTCAGTTGTGTAAATGAAATAAATGTAAATCACTCTGAATAAGAGCGTCTGCCAAAGTGACAATAATGTAGAGGTGGTAACAGTTACGGTAACAGTAACTCCGTCCCCCTTCACTCGGAGTCTGGACGCATTCTTGGAAATACCACAAAATCACAAACCACTGGACTTTCTGCTCACATGTGAAACTTCACTTTCTTTGTAATAATTACAAATAATAATAATAATAATCATCATCATAATAATAATAAAAAGTAGTAGCCTTGTGGTTAGGGAATGAAAAAGACATTACAGATCTTCCCCACATGTAATTTCCACCCTAATCCACAATTACGACTTCAGGCACAGCGATTTGCTTGAATTTCTGCAAATACTCCATCTTTTTAAAAAGAAAGTGCATAAAAGAAATAATCAGCAGTACCAGTCCTGATGGTGAAAAACGTCCTGTCCAGGAGATCTTAAATAACTCAAACGTGCCTCAGTAATATCACTACCATCTAGAAAATGGGAGCAAAAATGATCTCTTAGCTTCAGCGCCAAATCTGTGAGGATGTATTTCACATCATTATACATCGTCATGTGCAAAAAAAAAAAAAGAATAGAAAAAAAAAACCCTGGTGATAGCTCGGCATGCCGTGCGGAGCTGCACGGCCATCAAACACTGTAATAAACTGTCTTCTGAAGCAGCGCCGTCGGGGCCCAGACTCCGCACCTATTATCACATCTAAGAGAAGAAAAAACACACCGAGGACTCACGCTTACGAAAAACTTGAATGGAAAAACTTACTGCATACAGTTCAAAAAACTCTCGGTGCTCCTGGCAGACGGCAGAGCCGCTGAATCTGATTAACGCACTCGTCCGTTATCAGCTCTTTAACTCCTCAACACTTGTCTCGCCCCGGACTTTCACACGACTCAAACGGAAAGACAACACGCTAACCCCGAGAAATATGTGGATTGTACATGTGCAAATTAATCACTTAGCAATTAGCGTAAGCACTAGGAAATTCCAGTTTCCATTAGGGACACAGCCATCGTGAGCCAAAGCCCGATGCACACAGGGGCGTTTTCAACCAATATCTCATATTAGCTTAGTTGTTATTTTGACTTATCTTGTTATTGTTGACTTACAGACTCAGTATTTATTCATTACTTTGACCATATCCGAAATTTCACTTACTATCTTGCCCTTTTGATTTACTAGGTCATTAAATTCACTCGCTATCTTATGACGTGGACTACTGAATCATTATGTGGAATCACTATCTCGTTATTCGGACTTACTATCTCATTATTTTCACCAATAAATAATCATTTTCGCTTATTTGACTTACTATGTCAATAATTTGACTGAGTGTCTTACTTCGTGTCTACTAAATCACTATTTTCAATTACTATCTTGTTATTTTGACTACTAAATACTTCTTTTGAATTACTATCTCATTATATTGACTACTAAATCATGATTTGGACTTATGATCTCATTATTTTGAATTACTATCTTTGACTTACTATTTTGCTCTTTTGATTTACTGTCATCCCTTTGACTTGCTATCTTATGACGTGGACTACTGAATCATCATGTGGAATCACTATCTCATCATTCGGACTTACTATCTCGTTTTTTTGACAAGTAAATAATGATTTTCGCTTAGTCTCTTGCTCTTTTGACTTACTATGTCATTCATTTGACTTAGTGTCTTACTTCGTGTCTCCTAAATCATTATTTCCATTTTCCATCTTGTTGTTATGACTACTAAATACTCATTTTGAATTACTATCTCATTATTCTGATTTACAATTTCGTTATATTGATGACTAAAATCATTATTTTGACTTACTGTCTTGTTATTCTGGCATTCCATCTTGATACTTTGTCTACAAAATCACTGATTTGACTAATCTAATTATCTTGACTTAATATCTCATTATTTTGAATTACTGTCCCATTATTCTGACTTACAGTGTCAGGAGTTTGACGACTAACTAATCAATTTTCCTTACTATCTTGCTCTTTTGTTTTACTATGCTGTTTAGCAACTTTGCAAGTCAAAGAATACCACAGCTCGCAGCTCGCGGCTTCTGTAATCATAACACTGGACTCAAGTATCGCTAAGATATCGGTCTCGTTTACCTGTAAGGAATGTTCTAGTACCAGCTTCTGATTCCAGGTGGTACTCTGTGACGTACGCCTACTGTACACTGTTACGCGAGTAAGCAAACAAGGTGAAATCACAGCAATCTAACAATTTTTTTTTTTAGATTTCTACATTTTTATAATGAATTAGATTCTAGTTAGTCGCTTTAGCTAGCGTCCTGATGGTTTAGAGTTGATCTTTAGAGATCTAGATCTGCTCAGGTGTTTTGGTTTTTTTTTTTTTTTTGCTTATTTATTTACAGGAACCAGACATGGATTAGCGCTCAGAGCTAAGCAGACATCACACAGCCGTACACATCAGATGATCATCAGCATGTAAACACATTCATCATACAGAGCACCAGGGAAAAGTTTGTGTGTGTGTGTGTGTGTGTGTGTGTGTCCACACTCTGATCTGATCTTCACTTCATTCTATAGAACAAAAACACCTTCAGGGTTACGGCATATCATGTAGGAGTCCCCTTCTGGTCTGGTACTAGCACGCTGGATTAGCGTAAAGCTCCCAAAAAAAAAGGTATTATCCTTTACACCTGCTTCGAAATGCAGCTGCAAAAGACAGGCTTTTATTCCAGTGAAAAATAAGAGAAAGAGAGGGAGAGCACGCACGCATCAGTGGGGTCTGAAACGAAGAATCAGCTCAGGGTCGTACCCGAGACAGTCGTCTGCATACAGAAGTAAACGTACATGCTAGGCTAGCTGCGGCTTCATGTACGGCGTCTGAAACACACACATCACGGTCGTGTTAGCAGACCAGATAATCTCATCGTGCCTGCCAGATGCTAGCATTGTTAGCGACTAAAAGCTAACCTAGCCAACGGCAGCTTGGTATTGCGGGGCTCAGTCGGTGCGCTCTTTAGGATATTAGGCCACGCCCCTTTGGACAGATCTCCAACCATCAGACAGAAAGTGACGAGTTTAGAATCTCACATCAGACAGAGCTGGAATTCAGTTTCGGTCGTAGTCCAGAGCAGCTTTAGCGAATCGGGGCTCCACCATGGAACGTTCTGAAGAAACCTGACGAGGAACCGAGATTCACACACGGGCAGGTCGTAATCCTCGGCTCAACGTCGGATCACAGGATTACTGCGCGGATCACTTGACTTTCCTGGCAACTAAAGACTTACTAACAAATTCCCTGCACCGGGACAGAATTACACATACCTCTAAAGTTAGAGAGAGAGAGAGAGAGAGAGAGAGAGAGAGAGCCTCCCATGTTAAGAGCTATGAGTTAGCATTAGCTGATCATGTCTGTTTATGCTAACTCCTACATAGCTTGTTCGTTTTCATGCTTTGATCTGGCTACTGAATAGGCCAATGGTCAAATTGCAAAAACAATATATCAGCTATAATTATACATGGGGGTTTTAGTTCAAGTGGGACAAATCTTAATTAGCCTAGCTTGCAGGGTATCTTTTTCCAAAGACATTACACTGATTAAGCATAAAATGCCCATGGATTATTATCTGTAGGGCTACTGAGTTTAAGATGGCGACTGTAGACTGAGAGTGTATTTCCTCATTACGTAAAATTGTTAGTAAAAATAGGCCACAGTATCAGAAATACAGCTTTTTCCCCTACACAGTTATGCATTTAAAATGAATCATAACAAGATCTATTCTTAATTATTCACAAATGCAAACAGATCCATGCTAAAATGCATTTATTCAAATTTTGATTATTTGAACAGGTTTCATTTTAGAATCCCAACATCTGCTCTTTTTTTGTTCTCTGTTTCTCCTCTGCATGATCTGTGGCACACACGCAGCTGGCAGGATTAGGTGAAGTGGCTGCGGATGTGGGTTTGTCGTAGCGGTTGAAGTAACACACTTCTGTACATGATAGGCGTATATACACACGCGCACACACACACACACACACACACACACACACACACACACGCACGCACAAAATGCCAGAGCTAACATTCACATCACGTGATTTGGGGATGATGACAACGCACAAATGAAAGAGTTTAAGCAATAGTTAGAACAGTGCAATGGAAACAATATAAAACAATATAAAATTTGATGTAACACAAGTACATACAACACATTTTGTTTTGCATCTTTAACATACGAACCATATCCTAGACTAAAGAATAATGAAAAAGAAGTCAAAGTCACATAAGAGGATGTGATTACATGCAAGGATTGAGCGAGAGAAAGAGAGAGAGAGAGAGAGAGAGATCTTATGTCAAAACATAAAGTGTTATTGATGTTATTTAAAACATTATAGTCAGCATTTATTCAATGACCCTATAATAAGAGACAATAACAGTTAGGATTAGCTGGTTATGTCTGTTTATGCAGGGTGCTAGCATGCTAACTCTGACTTAGCCTGTTAGTTAGCGTGTTTTGTTCTGGCCCCTGGATGGGCTACAATCATTGGTTTACTTAAAGAAAGAAAAAATAATACATTTACTTTGGTAAATTCATTAAAGGAAAAAAAAAGCCTTAAGCACAGATCAGTTGATTAGTCAACTCCTTGATAGCTAGCCTCATGGACTCATGTAGCAATAGTGGGTTTGTTGTTGTTGTTTTTTTTCCTTGGGGTTTGGACCGCATTAATCTTACTGCGCCTGCATTTTCTCACCACAGAAGCAGTTGAAGTGATAATAACCTACCAGCACAGATGTACACTGTGATATCTCCAGTGTGGCTGGTCTAGCTCACATGTTTGTCTCATTTTAGGACAGCTAAATGGTCTGTAATAAGATTCTATATAATTGCATTATACTGGGTTTGCTATTTCATTGCATTTTGCTTCGCCCATAAGTTGCCTGCTTTAAATAAAAGCATCTGTCAGCGTCCTGTTTCCTACATTTGCCATGAGCATCTACAGATAATTACATTTATTTCTTTGTTCAGCTGGAACCTTAAAGTAATGAGAGAGAAAGAGAGTTCATGTCAAGACATAAAGATAGCAAAAACAATATACTGTGGACCCTTGGCTCGCAAACGCATTGGATGGCGAACAAATTGACGGACGAAATTCCTGAACAGATTTTGTACGGATAGACGAGCAAATCCTTGACTGACGTACAGGGAGCCAACCCACGCTTCGTGGCGCAAACCTTAAGTTCCGGTCAAGCACTCGTGGTGTGAAGGTGTTCAATGCATTTTTTTCGTTGTGTTTCTCTGCATTTTTGCTCTATAAGCTTCATTATGGGTCCCAAGGAAGTGGAAATGGTAGTGAGAGTAAGAAGC
>JAQMCW010001276.1:0-10980 GCA_030068335.1 Chrysichthys cranchii
CACAACGTTAAGAGAGAGGTTAAGGCATAACTTAAGGACTACTTAGCGATAAGAACGTTTCGAGAAACCGGGCCCTGGTTATTTTACCACTGCATTCTTAAACTCCTTACAGAAGATGCTTTGGGGGTTTTGGGGGGTTTGTTTTTGTGCATGTTTCCATTAGCTTTTCTATTGAAATCCAATAGAAACATTTCCGCATTGTTTTGGTGAAATATATTTACAGTTTCTTAAAGCCGAGGTGTGAAAGTAAGTTATAGGCAGAAAAACAATTTTGGCAAAAATCAGAAACTTTTTTTTTTTTCAGAATTCAGCTATAGCTACACCTGCCTAATTTTCCCAAACTGTCAAACAAATGCATTTCCAGACTGTCTTGATGGGATTTTTCCTCCCCTGAAGTTCCATTATTGCACAACATTACACTAGACAAGATAACTGCTGAGTAATTCAACCTGTGAGAATACAAAACATTTTGTATTGCCCTTGCTGGTTTATGCTTTTAAGCAACACATAAACATGTCTCCAAAGCTTGCCTTCATTTTTAGCAGCATTAGCCATTAACCATTAGCCTGAAGCAACCAACAAACACCAAAGAGTGTCTTTTCCTGAAGTGGCTTTTAAAAGAAATATCCAAGCCTTGTGTTTTCTTTTCTTAATGTATTAACCTGCTGAACTGGGTATTTAGTTTGATTACACAACATATCGTGCTAGGTGTACTTCTGTAAGTCACTTTGGATAAAGGCATTTGCTAAATGCTATAAATGAAAATGTAAACGTTGCATCCATTTTGGTTGATCCAGTTTCAAATATGTCTTGTGATCCAATCAGTTTAACCATTTGCAGAGTTGGTCAAGGCATCATGTTGAGGCATCACATTGGCAGTGTGAACACTAATGCATCCTGATGTGCTCCTGACAAAATAAAATTGTAAAACATGGTAAAAACTATTCTCCAATTAAAGTATGGCTATTTAAAATATAATGACATTGATGATGATGATGATGATGATGATGATGATCAGGAGTTAAACTGGGCCAGAGCTTTCCAGAGCTGGGCTCCACCTCCTCATGTCCAAATCACACCCTTTTGCAGCTGGGTTCCATCTCTTTCGACATCATATCGTAATATCCAAAGTAAACGTAATAGTGCATTAGCCTTGCTGAATTCTCAAGAATTGCAATTCCCAAGACTACTAAAAGAGATACTTGTGCTGAATCTAACATCCAAACCAAGAGCGGAGCAAGATATATTACTTACGTAATAAGTAGAAGTATCACCGTGGACACCATTTTGTTAAGCCCACCACAATATTCTTTATCTGTTTCGGCAAACAACGGCTAGCGCCACCTTTTGGAAAACATACGCTAAACTGTCCAAAGTTACTCAAGCACTCATGAGGAGGTTAATTGTTGTCAATACTGTCTGAGATAACAAATCGATGTCTGTAATCTCCAATTATTGAGAAAAAATCAAACAATCTGCTCAAATAACCTATTGATGTCGTCTTAACACAGGATGTCATAATTTATCATAATTCAAACAAGGCTAATCCATCAAAACAAGAAACAACAAGACGATTTCAGAAAAATGCCACGTTTCCCACGGTATCCGGCCTCTGTGTTGAAAGGGCAGGTTACTAAAATGGCGCCCATAGTGTCGAACTTCCGTACTTCGTGGTTATCAACGTATTTTCCGGCCAGTACGTAAGCTATCTTAGCACGTAGCGCTCTAGAATCTTTGGTTTAAAGCAGGGTCAAATGACGCATAGTCTGTCCTTCCCGTCAACTCTATTGAGGTTTGCGCTTGTGTGTGGATGGAAGCGTGTGTATATATTCCGGACTATAAGGAACACCAGGTAGGAGGTCTAGAACTGCTAGAACCTAACCTCTCCATGTGAATCTGCCTTGAAAGAGCAATGGCAGTATTTTTCTCCCCTACTCATTGTTCAATATTGCAGGGGAATCTCTAAAATCCAAACCAGCTCTTTTTAATGGGCTGAGGAACATTTGAGCACTTGGCACATGTTTGAAGCTGCTTACAAGTTGCTTTCAGTTTTCTCCCTCCTCCACAATCCTTCACTCACCACGAGCTGTGTGATAGCAGGATGAAAGACTGTGCTGCCGGGAGGACGGCTGTGGACATGTTCAGATGCAAAGTGTCTGTTCTCACATCTCGGCAAGAGCAGGCTTTTCTACTGAAATGAAGTGTCCTTTCCAGATTGACTCCTGTAGAGTATAGGGAAAAACATATTGTCAAATCTGTGTAGGTGTTGTCTTATTCACCAGGATTGTAGGTTTCATCTCGAGCCTGGAAGGCTAAATGACAATTCAATCGGAAATCATTGCTGCTTTTTTTTTTGTTGTTGTTTATTTTTTTCTGGAACACAGCCTCTTCCATTTTCAGCAATTTTTCACTAAGTTCACAAGATGCGCTATATGACCAAAGGTTTGTAGGCACCTCACCATCACACCCATTTTTGCTTTTTGACGAGCCCATTCCAAATTTAGTCCCCTTGCTGTTGTTATAATAACCTCCACTCTTCTGGGAAGGCTTTTCACTAAATTTTGGGAGCTGAGGATTTGTTCATTGAGCCAAAAAAGCATTTCCACTTCATCCCAGAGATCTTCAGTGGGATTGAGGTCAGGGCTGTATGCAGGTCACCCAAGTTCTTCCACACCAGTCTTGGCAAACCATGTCTTCAATGAGCTCAGTTTGTACACAGACACATTATCATACTGGAACAGGTTTGGGCCTTAGTGAAGGGAATCTGTAATACAAAGACATTCTATACAATCCTGTGCTTCAAACTTTATGCCAACAGTTTGGGGAAGAACCACATATGGGTGTGATGGTCAGGTTTCCATGCACTTTTCTCCTTAGAGAGTATGTGCCTGTCAAAATCTGACCCCATCCATTCGTGTATGCCATGTCAAGGCCCTTTTAATTGAAAACCATTTCAGTAACTCGCGTATCTATGTCATGAACTTTATTTTCATAGACATCCATTCGAGTGATGGTGTCATACTCCTTTCTAGGTGGTAAAGTATGTTTTTCCTATAAATGCATTCTAATGATGATGTCACACTTGGTCTAGACTGTGGACTTATTTTCATCGAAATCCATTCTAACGATATTACACTTTAGAAATCCTTTCTAATTTTTAGCATTTTACAATTTTTGATTCCATTTAAACGTTCCACAAAAAATGTAAAAACACCTAAAAAGTTGCTTTCAGTTTATAAGCATGTTCTAAAACAGTGGTCCCCAACCTTTTTTTTTTTTTTTACCGGGGACCACTTTCATGTGGGGGGGGTGGGTGGGGGAGGTGCCGGGGGGGGGGGGTGGGGGGGTTGCGATGGAAGAGGGCGGGGCTTTCTCCCTGGCAGCAGCAGCTTAAACCGCTTTGTTCTCTGAGAAACGTGCAGTAGCGTGTTGAGAGTGGAATTTTTCAAAATAAGATACCCAGGAAACTGATAAATAAAATAATTAAAAATTTCAGGAAGGTTATTATTGTTTCGCGGCCCGGTACCAAAAGACCCATGGACTGGTACCGGTCCGCGGCACAGTGGTTGGGGACCCCTGTTCTAAAATACCGACAATATCGGTGATGTCAGTAAAGTGTATTATGTGATAAACGAACACAATATTGAAATTGTATTTTTCTGTAGCCCATCTCTAATGCTCACATTATCGTGAGAACTCTCCACTGAATGGTTTCTTCTTCACTTCTCCCCACAACACACATTTTTTCATGCATAAATGAGATCTTGTATTCAGTTACGTTTGACAATAGCAGTTGGGTCAAGTGTGGGGTATGGAAGGTCAGTCTTAGTTTGTGTGTCTGGTGAATTGCTCTTGGTCTTTTGTCCTAGGCAGGATAGTGAGCTCTTCTAAGAAGCACCAGAAAAATGCACACTGCTTATATACAGTGGGGCCCAAAAGTCTGGGACTACTAGTGAAAATGCTTCTGTTTTGCATTCTTTTCTAATTTATTACACAATTTTCCTTGCAAATTATAGTCCTGACAGTAACTTGAGTGAAAAGTAGAAGCTTTGAAATATTTTCATGAATTTTCAGAGATTCTTAGTATTTGCTACTTTTTGTTTTTAGAACGCAGTGCACTCGAGCTGACATGGACTCCACAAGTTTGCGCAAGAACTTCTGATCCATTTAAGATCAAATTTATCAGCGCTTCAACAGAAGAGATTAGGCGTGAGGAAAAGCCGGTCTTTAGTACGAAGCAGTTAACATGGTCAATATCACACATTTGCTTACATTTAAACAGGGACCTAGAAATAGTGCAAAATCTTGCACCTAAAATATTTATGCTGATGTATTCAAATTGAACATTTACTTTATTTGTTATTCTAAAGCCATCAATCAGTTTTCAATCTTAAATAAAATTTTAAAAATCCCAAATTTTCAACGTGGTCTCAGACTTTTGGACCCCACTGTAGGCCATTTCACTGCATTTCATGGCGAGTTCTTAACTACTCATCCAAATCTAGCTCGTATTTACACAATTTACAACTATTTGCAGGTAAAATAATCCCACCATTAACACATAAATTTCTTTCACCAGCTTCTTCTTAAAGAAATGGACTCCACATGGTACAGAAATATTTCAGAGGTCAATTCAGCTGTAGATACAGTGCTACTCTTTCAGATGTGTATGATCACTGTGTGTATGGTGTGTATGATGTGTGTGAGAGAGATCTGATCCATGAGTCTTCTTCAAAAGGCACTTTCATAAATGTCTGTGATTAAACTATGCTTGGCTTGCTGCGAATATAAAGGTAACTGCTGACCCCCAAGTACAGAATGTGTTCATCACACAGCTTTCCCTGCATGCACTGTAACGTACTTCCTTTTGTGAGGTTATTTATTGTTAATTATTATCTGTTATTTATTTATCTGTTTATCAATTCACCCACTTCATCCCTCTACCTTTCCATTCTTTCATCCATCAGTTTATTTATTAATCCGTCCATCCATTCCATCAATCAGTTCTATCCATCCAGCCAGGCAGCCATCCAGGTATCTATCCATCTACCCAGGTATTTAACCATCCATCCATCGAGCCATCCATTTATTTATTAATTCATCTTTCTATATCTCCATCCATCCACCCATCCGTCTGTCCATCCGTCCAGCCATCAAGCTAGCCTTCTATCCACCTTTCCAATTATTCATCCATCCATTCATTCATTCATTCATCTTTCTACATCTCCATCCATCCATTTATTTATTCATTCATTCATCTTTCTACACCTCCATCCATCCACCCATCTGTCTGTCCATCCATCCAGCCATCAAGATAGCCTTCTATCAACCTTTCCAATTATCCATCCATCCATTCATCTATTCATTCATTCATTCATCTTTCTATATCTCCATCCATTTATTTATTCATTAATTCATCTTTCTACGTCTCCATCCATCCATCCATCCATCCATCCATCCATCCATCCATCTTTCTATATCTCCATCCATTTATTTATTCATTCATTCATTCATCTTTCTACATCTCAATCCATCCATCCGTCCAGCCACCCAGCCATTTATTTATTCAGCTTCCTGGATCGCTCTATTCATTCATCCAGTTATCCACTTTATTCATCTATCCAACTTTCCATCCTTTCATCCAGCAATTTATTAACACATCCATCCATCCATTCTTCCAAACCCCTTTACATATTGACCTACCCATCGAGCTATTCGTTCACCCTTGTATCAATCTATCCATCCATCATTTTGAGTTATGGCAATTGTAGGTATATAAGGAGAAGGGAAATGCAGATATTCACACCGAATTACCAAATCAGTGTCTGTGACACCCTGGATAGCTGTAACCAGGAACCATACACTTACATTCACACACGTATTCACACCCGGGGCAGTTTAGAGTAGGCAGCAGCACTACCTAGGGTCACCATGCCAGCCTATTATTAAAATTCAATTCAGTTACTTTATACGCTAATTATATGTAATATTTTTCTTTTTAACCTCTTGCAGTTTGTTTTTTTCCGCTGACATTTAACAGTCCTACTGCACGGCTTCCAAAACACATGTGAGAGATCATGTATCTGGCTTTTTTGCCTGTTGATGGATGATGGCTCATTCGTGCTAAGCCCCATGAAATCCTCAGCATGATCTTTCTTTTGTGTTTGAAAGTCAGATCGAGGAATGCCTGCCCATTTGGCATTGTGAGGATGTGTTTAGAAGGAGATCTGAGGTCTCTGTATGTGTATATGCATGTTATTGGGAGATGGAGGCAGATGTTTGTTGAACCTCATGGATTGTATCAAACTGATTATTTGGTTCGACATGATAAATGAAGTGGAACTAGTTTTAAATTCCTCAGGTACATCTTTGCAGCATTGTATAAAAATTTCCCCAACTAACGTAATTTAATTAATTAAATCTAATATTAAGCAAGGAACTATTTAAATGGTGAATTAATATCTTACCACATCCCACAGCAGGGTCAGTTATAGTTCATGCTGTGGGATGCCTTTTCTGTTACAGCAGTTACAAACAGCCATTCCCTCTCCAGACTCTCAGTTTTCTCTTTCTTGTAGTTAATAAGACTAAATAAATGCCACGTTAGTGAGAAACTGTAATGCCCTTTGAGGATTTTCCCTGTTTCTCTGTGTTTCATAAAGCACTGGATACACCTTACAAAAATGGAGTCACTCCAAGGAGTTTTTTTTATTTTTTTTTCCTGTTTGGAAACAAGATTTTGTCTGTTGCTCAGCTGTGAATTAATAAATTAATAGCCCAGACATGAAAACTGCTTGTTCTCTTCGTGATTTTGTCTAAAAGATGCAGAGGCTCGGATCACGTGTCTCAGAGGAAGCATGGTACAGAAGAGATGGCTGGTGGGTGGGAATTAACCAAAGTAGGAATGAAATTAGGGAAAAAATTCGGGTCGAATCTCCGCGTAGCTTCGGATCGAGAAATCGAGGCTCTCTGAGCTGCCTTGGGCTGTAGTCGTTTTATTTCGACTGCAGGTCTTTTGAATTGCAGTGAGACTGAGCAAGCTGTGAGGGTGGATTTATGTAATGCATGAGCAGTCTCTGAGAACATGGTGGTGGTGGTGGTGGTGGTGGTGGTACGTGGGGGACTTTCTCTGTAAGGGGTGTTGTTTGAGTGTTCCTATTCAGATGATGTCATGTGATGGGTGTGAATTATTCTTAGGTTTCTTAGTTTGGATAAGGTCATTGAATGTGACTTGCGTGACTTGGTGTGTGAATGTTTTATGGGTTGCATAACTAGTACTATTTTTACTAGTTGTCCGGTAATTATTGAAAAGTAGTTGACTAGGGGTCTTTTCCAGTTAAAACAAACGCACAACGCAGAATGGGTCATATGGTTCTTCAGTTAAATTCACACAAATAAATCGACTCCAAATTGCTTTTTGAATACAAATTCACGGTGGGTTTTCAGCTACACTGTTAAGGATGAAAGTGAATAAAGAAGTGCTACAACTGTGCAAAAGAATAAATCTGGGTTTTATATTATACTGTTTAAGAATGCACCAATTCTTAAAATGGCGTGTAAAGGCTGCGGTGTTCACAGAGAGATCTGGGATGCGCGTCTTTGAGCTGGCATGTGCTGCTGAGCTGCGGCTAATCTAGCTGACTAGGATCAGATAGTGATGCGCAACCCACGGTTTCAGAATCTCATGACACTGAAATGCATGATTAAGCATCCATGATGTACATCCTTTTTTAATCTAATCAGAGATTGACTTGAGAGAAAATAGCCAGTACGGTGGTAGCATAACCGTCTTACAGCTCCAGGGGTCTGTTTCGATTCTGCGAACAGGTGACTGGGTGGAGTTTGACTATATGTTTCCACAAATTTCCCCTTCGAGATCAGTAAAGTACCTCAAATTATCTAGCTTTATGTTTGTCAGCGCCAGACAATTTTCTGATCAGTAACTCTGCAACTATACAACCATGGGTCCTACAGTGATCTTAATCAGGAGACCAATTCCACCGTCAGCCAGTTTCAGGGATCGAGATGTCTCCATGGTTATCAATTGATATTGGAAACATGCTGCCTGAACCGCTAGTTTGGAGCTCAGAAGACAAATGGTGATCAGAATATTCTGAAATAGGATGTAATTACTGCAAAATAACTTTAATATCAATATATGGCAGTGTGTCACTGGTCATAATGATGTCATGCTAGTATGCTTCTGCTTAGTGATCACAGAAGATGACTTTGGCTATCGTAAGATCATGAGGGAAAAAAGTTAAGCTCTTGAAAAAACAATGTTTGTCCTTTTTGAGTTCCCAAGAAAAATGTCACGATTGTGGGAAAGCAGCGTTTGCTATCTTGAGATCTCGAGAAAAATAAGTTAAGAGTACAGATAACAGTAGAGGAAAAAAAAGTACATTTATTTTGACTTTTTGGCTTCATCTAGTTTGGACTAACAAAGTGTATTTAGCTGCGTTTCTTACCATCTGTCAGCATCTCCTTATGCGTTTTCCCACCACCTCGAATAGTTGACACGCCCACAACTATTGAACCTCTTAATCTCCCAAGTGAATATTCTCCAAAACGTCTAATAATGGTCAGGGCCCAAGAAGAGTGACGAACCCTGTCTAAGAACGGCATTGTCGTCCCACTCCTGCAGTCACCCTCACATCATACCTCATCTGCAGTACGAGGTGGTGTGTGTGTGTGTGTGTGTATGTGTGTATATGTATGTGTGTGTGTGCAACCGTAGGTGGTTCTCCAGCAATATACTGTGCGCTGTGTGACAGAGCAGAGGCTGGGAATGACAAACCTTCAAAAGCTCTTATATAAAACCTCAATTACATAAACCCATCTTCCTCTTATTGGGTTTCTAAATATGGTCGGCCTCATCAGAGGACTTTTTGGAGTATAGGGGTAAGAAGTACAAACGACTGAGCTCCTTGGCACCAAAAGAACCTGCGGAGTTTCGGTAGAGAGTTGCAGTTTAGCCACAGGAAAGCGGGACATGAAAAGTCGTATTCCGTCGCATATCATCTAAGTGCAGCTTTGCATTGTATTATTTATGGAGCTCTGTCTGTCTGTCTCATTCTATCTCTCTCTCTCTCTCACACACACACACACACACACACACACTCTCTCTCTCTCTCTCTCTCTCTCTCTCTCTCTCTCTCTCACACACACTCTGTTTTTCTTCTCCCACCACACACGTTGGCGTCTGCATCTCTCATCAGCAGCTCTTGATTCATGGTTGATATAAAGGTAGGCAGGTTCTCTTCTGGAGGTTTAAAAATGCATTTCTGGTCCTGTCGGATTTCTTATTCCCAGTGCACCTAGATATCCCAGAGGTAAGCGCTACGTAATTGAATATGAGTGATTTATTTTGGACATCATTGCACCATTGCGTATTTACCATCACATACATATTTCTTTTTCATCATATTCTACTTGCTCTACTGTACATAAAGCATATCTGAGTTTTCTTCTGTCATTGCATCACTGTACATTACTGCACATCCTGTATACATTGTGAATCATCCCCACAACACTATTGTATATTAACCCCAGTAATATTCAGTCTGCACCACTGTACATACTGTCTGGTATTTATACATACTATAGACATTAGCCCATTGTATATACCCGTTGCAATAGACGTTCAGGCACACCCATCGTACTATAGAAATGCACTCTCGTGTCTATCAATTTGCAATGGCAATAAAGTCGACTCTAAATGAATTTAATGTAATTTATGTAAACATTGCTTTTTTTTTTAATTTTATGCTCATCTGATTTGCTGCCTTGTGTTTAATATGTGTGTTATATTTGTAGCTTTTTTTTCTGTGTAATTATCTTCCTGGAGGATATTCACGGTGAAGTACGTTGGAAACCAGTCAAACAGGTAGCTGTAGTGTCTTGTCAGAACATTGAACTTTGTTATTAAAAAAAAACCCAAAAAAACCAAAAAAAAAACACAGTAGGCAGCATTCTTCGCTGCGATTTAGTGGAATTATGGGCATGTAGGCTCACATAGCAGTCCAGTGTTTCCATAGCAAATAACAGTGTTAGGTTGGGTGGGGTTTTTTTTTTTCCTTTTAATAATTAATAAAAGCCAAGGCAATGGTAGTCTGTGTTCTTTTAACCAATTTGAGTATTAAAAAGTGATTTATAATAATCATGCTGATTACAGGCACTCACACCGGAGCTCTTGTGTAATAAGGAGAGTTGGCACATGCCAGCACTTTGCAAAGGCAGCTCTGTATGTGGATAAGTTGTGGCAGATAGCCTGTTGCGGTGCCATGATATTGTGCAACGATTAAGCCGCATTCACTGGTGTTGCGAAAATATCTAGAATATATTTCCAAGAAACTGGAATCTCAGTGAGGAAACGCTGCCAAGTTTTGCATACTGCGGTATGTGAAGCTTGAGGTGCACATTTAAAAATGGATTTTGATGGAGAATAGCGCTAGGTGCGGAGTGTCATAGAATAAAAAGAATATTAAAGAATAAGCGGTTGAGTAATACAGGAGAAGATCAACTGGGTTTCTGAAACTTTGAAATCAGCCATTACAATTATATGTTGTGATTTTCAAACAGGATTTTTCAATCGAGAGCGTGAGGATGGCCAACATGAGAACCAAGCATTGTTATTTAGCGTGGAACTGCACCTTGACTCACAGCCAAGCAGATGCTGGTGAAAATTAGTGTGCATCTCGGTGCTCAGTGCTTGCAGAACTGAAGTTCGCTCACTTTCTTTTCTGCATGCTTGCTTCACTGAGTTGTACTCACAAATAACTTTGTGTTGTTCCTTGCACTCCTTTTAACGGCCAACAATTGGTGATGCTTCTCATCGGACTCTCTGTTAAAGATACCATTTAAATGCCATAATGCTGATACAGTGGCTTGCAAAAGTATTCGGCCCCTTGAACTTTTCCACATTTTGTCACATTACAGCCACAAACATGAATCTATTTTATTGGAATTCCATGTGAAAGA
>JAQMCW010001370.1:0-20978 GCA_030068335.1 Chrysichthys cranchii
TTTAATTTCATTATTTTTGAAGTCATTTTTACTTTGCAGCATTTCCTTGCACGTGCCTAAGACTTTTGCACGGTACTGTATATGCTTGCTATATAGTGATTACATTACATTACATTACAGGCGTTTAGCAGACGCTCTTATCCAGAGCGACGTCCAACGAGTGCAAAAAGTCAGGTACAAGAATAGTCGAACTTCTAGGCAAAAAAGTTCACGTGCCGAGTGAATAAGTGCCAGAATAACACCTAGTGTAGTATTCTGTAGAAGGACCAATCAGCGAACAGCAGTGAGCACAGAGCTAACCACCATGTGGTTAATAAAATATTTGATATTCAATATTATTTTTCTGTCTTTTTACCAGTCACTTGATGGCATCGCAGGCAGATAAAACAACATGCAGGAAAAAAAAAGTTTGGGCTTTCTCCTGGCCAATTTGGGGGATTTGAGCATGAAGAAACATGGTGGGACCAAGTGAAACAAATTGGTTCATCCTTGTTATGAATCATTTACAGGAAATCGTCACGTCTTTCCAAATCACAGACAAATCGACAGAAATAGGGTGAGGCCCAAAGAACTTTGGCAGCTATCTTCGAGAGAGGAAGTAAAATCAATACCAAAACATTTCTTCCAAAACCGCAAAATGCTCTCCGTGAAAGAACTTCGATTTCCACTAAAGGACCCTTGTTTGCGCTGCCTCATTCTGATTCGCAATTTTTTCTCTTTATCTTTAAGCTAGTTGGTCGTGGTTGCAATGATAACCTACAGTGAGGTTTCACGACTGTCTATATATGCTGATTGTGTGCTGCAGGATTGCAGTTGGCAGTTGCATGAGCAAAGGAATGCAGATGTGTATTCAAAGAGCTATTACACAGATAAGTAACAATGTCGACCTAGCGACCTGGGATGCTTAAGGAAGTCAAATTGCAGTGTAAGCAGATGAGGGACTGAGGTGACCTGTGTATGGGCACAACTCATATATCTTATACGTTGTCAACTGAATGGAATGCTTTGAACTTCAGTTTCAATGGAAATGTCCACTATGCAATGTAACCCCAGACCGTACATATATTGGTAAAACATCCTCTATAGAATCATAGGAGTGCCAAACGAATCGGTCAGTAAAAGAATAAGAAAATAAATGTGGAAAAAGAGCCGAAAGCAAGAAAATAAATAAATAAACAAACAAACAAACAAGTAAGTAAGTAAGTAAATAAATAAATAAAGCTAAAATAAAAGATTATAAAATATAAGTAAATAAAAAAATAGAAATAAAACATGAAAATAAATGTTTTTCTTTATTGCAACAGCAATATGGAAATAGAAAAAGCAAGTCGGGACTAGCGACAGCAATAAGGGAATAGCAAAAGCAACAAAGGAAAGCATTTATTTTGATATGCTTTTGTTTATAGTTTTATAAATCATTTTATTTACCTTTTTTACATAGGCTTTACATTTTGTTTTTATTTCTAATAAATTAATCAATCAATTATTTCTTTTTACTTTTCTTTTTTCCACATTTATTTTCTAAATCTTTGTACTGATTTATTCTTTTTTTTTTTTTTATTACATTCCCGTGACTCCACAATCCTCCTCTGCAATCCCTGACAAACGTTTGCAAAAAAAAAAAAAAAAGATGATAATTTCAGATGACTGGCCAAAAAAAAGGTTACTTTCACTTCATGAAAAAAGTCTTCTTCTTCTTTTTTTTTTTTTTTTTTACTTCAAAATGAGTGACATTTTATCTTAAAACACAAGTCATGTCTTGATCTCTAGTCCCCAAAGACAAACTCTCTAACATCATTCTTGGGTATGTGTGTAAACGCATATGATTTCACAGCATGGTTTATGTCAGTTCCATAGCTCTCGTTCTTGACGATACACCGGAACCGACAGAGGCACAGAACCCTCCTAACGGACAAAACCAGAGACTCGTCCTACCTTCAGAATCCTTCTCATAGAAGACCCCATGAGGATGCATGGAGTAAGGTCGAGATGCAAAGTTCTTCATGTGTACCACGATGTCATCACCCACTTCTGCACAGATCACGGGTCCAAGGAAGCCCAGCCAGTCTGGCTTAGGGACCTCAGTAGAGTAAGTCTCACTTGTGTACTGCTTATACACAGCTTTTTTGTACACACTGCCAATCCTCTCTGGACTTCTGTCCAGGAATGTAGATGCATGCCTTCAGAGATGAGAGGAGTAACAAAAAAGGAGAAAAGGTTTACTTTAACAACCTCCAAATTATTTCACTCAAGATGAAAGTCTATTTTAAAGACTTTTCGTGACTCTTTTGCATTTCTGAGCTTGATAACAGTTATGGTTATAAAATTATAAAATGGTTATTGCACATTGGCTGGTGTGTGAAAAGGTGGTTTTTTTTTTTTCAGAATTATTTTTTGCACAGACACCCTTTTTTTGTTGATATTAAGGAAGGAACCATTCAGCTAACCAACTCACCAAAGTAGTCCATAAATTGTGGAATTAAACTAAATCGAGAATGTGTTACATCAAATGATGTGGTATGATACATTTTTTTATTATTAAGAATTTTACACTAATTAGAAGCTGAGGTCATAAAATCCATCAATTAAATTGCAGAAAGTCAAATTTAAGATACCAAAAATATATTTTTCCCCAAATACATATTCAGAAACCATCACTTAAGATTGCATTAGACTTCGGACATAAGAAAGGGGATTTTTGCTGCACAATTTTAACCCAATTGACTAAAACAATCACCTTGGAAGATCAAATTAAACCATATGTGACACGCAGAGATTGATGATACCATAAACTGCTTAAAAAACACGATTGTGCACAGGATCAATTACTACACCCTTATATTCAACCCACTCATTGGTTTGTGGACGTTAGTGGACATCCCAGGAGGTCTCATGAGGACCATTTCATAACATGTAGTAGGAAAGGGTTCATTAAAAACAACAACAAAAAAAACCACCTGTTTTTGGGGTTACTGTGTCCGTATCATCATTTTAGCCAATGGAGATATTTTCCTATTATGATAAGGTGATCTGGCTTTTCCAGGATTAACTGGTTGTACCATAAACCAGAAGCTTCACTAAAGCACTGCTAAGGTTCACAGCTTAACTGTGAAGCGGGCCAGAAATGGATTATGATCAACTCCACGTAGAAAGTTGTGACTTCTCACAATTCATCCGCCCCTCCCTTTTTTTTCAAACAAGAATTCATATCCCTTACCACTGTAAGTTGAACACGGGCTCTGGATTTACACAAGGTAACTTGGGATGAGGCCAGATATCTGTTCATATGGGATGCACCCAGAGAACCGGACACCACACTGATAACACCTGGGTGTTTTTCGAATGAATCACAATACTTAAAGTATCCATTAGCATTAGAACTGCTCTCAAACAAGTGACATGGGAAAACCTTGCTCTATTCTTATGCTAACTTAGTTTCGTTTCTCTCTTCACTTCTCAAATGTTCACTGCGGAGCATAATTCACATGCAAATCACCCCAGATTTGTTCAAAGCAGGCTAGAGTTTACAGCCAATTTAAGGCGTCTGCTAACCCGTGGGCAGGGGGGTAAGACGTTGGACTACTGATCGGGAGTTCAAATCCAAGCACGGCCAAGCTGCCACTGTTGGGACCTTGAGCAAGGCCCTAAACCTCAAATGCTGAGTTGTATAGAGATAAAAATGTAAGTCGCTCTGGATAAGGGCGTCTGCCAAATGATGGTAATGTAATGTAATGTCATCTAATCAGCCAATCTATAGCCACACACAGAATTTAAGTTAAGGTGGGATGGGGTTTAGGATTATTTATAACAATGCCAAAACATTCATGTCTACAATTGTGTCAGTAGTTAGTCTTAGGCAGGATTACAAACCACGAGATGCCTGCCTCAAGGAGGATAGGAACAGCGAGGTAGCTCTGTGGGCTAGGCCAATTTTACAGGCTGGAAAAACGTAAACACGATTCTTTCATGTAAGGAATTAAACAAGAAAAACCTTCTGAAATGGGAATTAATTCTTCACAGGCGGGATGTATGTCTGTGAAGCATGTTCCTGTTACCACTTACATAGAGACAGCTATAAGCAGCTGCTCTCTCTCTCTCTCTCTTTCAGATGATGATAACCAGAAATGCAAAGTCTTTTGCCCTGAAGACTTTCACACGGTGGGAAACGGACTGACTGTTCCACAGCCCTGACACCGAAGCACAACTTAAATAAACGTCAAAAGTATTGTTAAAATGATACCATTTTTACAGGTCTAGAAACGTTTAGATGTTACAAACCGCACCTTTAATGTCATGTTGTTTTCAACCAATGCCAGGTCAAACGCTCAAGTGCAGACATGCCTTAATCTTGGCTACATTAAGTACGACGTGGGTGTATCCTGCCATCTGATAAAAATCGAAAACACGAGGCAAAATGAGCAAACCTTCGGCAAAAACAGGATGTCGTCTCATAATTCTCTCAAGATCTACTTTAAAGAAGTCAGTGAATGTAATCAGCCAGAGAAAGACCTGAACTTATGTTCCAACCGAGAGCAAACATTAGGACTGGATGGAAAAGCTGTTCAGAGGAAACTGCCTGTTCGTCCTAATGCTTCGTCCACTTAGAGCTTCTGCACGTTTAGCTCACTTTCGGCTGTTTTCGTTGGTCCTACATGGGTTCTCTAAAGAGAACACTTCCCAAAAACAGTCCATCCTTACTTCACGGGATAATCTCAGCCCAATACCTCACATTTGTACCTAAAAACTCTCCTGAAAACACAGTTGCTCCGAGTAATCCGTTATCCGCTATATGTTTTTTTTGCCCGGTGAAAAGGGTGGATCCCCTTTGTGAGTCTGGCTCCTTTTTCAAGGTTTCTTCCTCATTTCATCTCAGAAAACGTTTGTTTGGTTTTTTTTTCCCCTGCAAGTGTTACCATATTTGTGCCAGTACCGGGGTGCCAGTTAAACTGAATTGAACCTAAACAACAGTTTAGAGGCACTAAAAGACATGAATGTAGGAGAACATTTACAGTATATCACACTTAGGGAAGAGCTGTTTTTTTTTGGTGCTGTTAATTGTTTTGAAAAGAAGCATCTATGAAATCCATCCATCCGTTGCCTATAATGCTTATCTGTTAAGGGTTGCGGCGAAGTTCTAGCCAGTCCCAACTGACTTCGCACGAGAGGTGGAGTACACCCTTGGGCACATCGCCAAGTTATCACTGGGGGGGGCATCCAAACAGCACGATAAGCCATTCACATTTGTTTTAAAGAAATTTCAAGTAGTCGCTTGACCTAACCTGCATGTCTTTGGGGTGTGGCAGGAATTCCCAGAGGAAACCCACACAGACACCAATCAGCTGGGAGGTTCGAACCGAGAACTTCCTTGCCCCGAGTTAACCACTCCCTTGACCGTGCTAACCACTGCACCCCTGGCTACCCAGTTATTCAATTCAATTCAATTCAATTTTTATTTCTATAGCGCTTTTAACAACGCACATTGTCACAAAGCAGCTTCACGGTATATAATGTCCAATTAAAGGCTTATTCATTTATAAACATATCTACAAGTGCATATATATATATAAAAATATATAAATATATAAATATATATATATATATCCCTAATGCACCAGCCTAGTGTGGCAACGGTGGCAAGGAAAAACTCCCTGAGAGGACAAGAGCAAGGAACCTTGAGAGGAACAAGACTCCAAAGGGAACCCATCCTCATTTGGGTGACACCAAACAGTGCCATTGTAACAACCCACATCTACATCATGTGTTATTATGTGGTTGCAAAGTTCAGTCATGTAGCCCCAGATTCACTGTAGTATGAACTGCAGTTATGAACACAACACACTAATGAACTCCATGCAGCTGCCTAGCTAGTTTCCCCCAAACAACATTACTGTCCATGTGAAAGTGCAGAACTTACTCGTCTTGACTGATTTGCAGGCCATTGATGAGATTGTTTCCGCTTGGTGCGTAATTCCATTCTACCTCCCGGATGCCTATGTAATATTCCCTTAGAAGAGCACGGCACGAGCTGAACACGCTGAAAATCACTAGACAGTGACGCCACAAGCTCGCGGCCATGGCGGGAGAGGAGCTGGGCTGAGAGGAGCTGAGGCACCGGTCCCTGTTCTTGCCTTTCCCACAATGAGACGCGCACGCGAATAACAGACACGCAGCTGAGCGGGACAGAGACTGATTCAGGCGCAACCGCCCAGGGCTTCACAATGACGTCACAAGCGAAACTGAAAGCAGCGCGAGCGCGAGTGTTTTTGTTGAGGCAGATCAACGGGCGATGCGCGCGGGGGTGTTGGGAAACTTCTCGAAAGTGTGACGTTTGGGCGTTTTAGGAGGGCCTTCCGGGTTAAAAAAAAATAAAATAAAGATGTTATAATGTCATCTGTCCCGTATAAACAAGTAAATACAGGCAGGGCACGTGGACTGGGTGCTACATGAGAGTACATACCTTTACACGTGCATGGCATTGCTGTTGCTATTTGTTGCTATTAGCAACAAGCACTACTGGACTACTCACACTCCTCCTACTGCTGTCACTGCTGCTTGTTGTTGTTATTATCAATGTTATCATCATCATCATCATCATTATTATTATTGATATTGATGTTATTGTTATGATTATTATTTTTGTTATTATTATTATTATCAATGTTATCATCAGCATCATTATTGTTATTATTATTATTGCTGTTGTTATCAATGTTATCATCATCATCATCATCATCAATATTATTATTATTGATATTGATGTTGTTGTTGTTATTATTATTATTATTATTATTATTATTATTATCAATGTTATCATCATCATCATCATTATTGTTGTTGTTATTATTATTGTTGTTGTTGTTATTGTTATTATTATTATTATTATTATTATTATTGTTGTTGTTGTTGTTGTTGCTGTTGATATTGTTGTTGCTATTATTATTGTTATTATTACAAATTGTGTTGTCCAGGAAAAGTACGTACAATACATTCAATTTAACTTAAAACAGGCTAACTTATAACAAAGTCAGTTGGACACATACAAGGGAACATTGAAAAAATTTTTTTTTTAAATTAAAAATTAAAAGTAAAAAAGGCAACTATTTATTTATTTATTTGTTTGTTTGATTGTTTGTTTGTTTATTTATTTATTTGCATATCTCACTTATGTCACAGTGCGTATAAGGTTAAGAGCCTTGCTCAAGGGCAGTACTGGGGGTTAAACTTCCAACCGTTTGATCACTAACCCTAAACCACGGTCCAAAATAACCGGTTGGCCATCAGTAACCTGAAGATGTTGTTTCTCAAGGATCCAAACATAGTAGCTTAGGAGTGAACTCCAAACCACCCAAACAGTAGTCCAGAGCCTTATGCATCCTGGTATAAAATAATCTGAAAATACACTTGAACATAAGATGTGATTGTCTACTTACACTATATTCCCCGAAGTTTGTGAACACTTGGCTTAATCCACCATCTATTTACACTCCTGGGAAAAGGCTTTCCACTTGATTTTGGAGCGTGGCTATGGGGACTTGTGCTCATTTACCCACAAGAGCATTAGTCATGTCACACACTGGTGTTGGACGAAGTGGCCCGAGACGCAGTCAGTGTTTCAGTTTAATCTAGTGTGGATAAGGTCAGGATTCTATGCAGGCCACTTGAGTTCTTCCACCCCAACCTTGGCACACCATGTTGTCAAGGAGCTTGTTTTGTGAACAGGGGCATTGTAATGCACGAACAGGTTTGGGCCTCTTAGTTTCAGTGCTACACATCCTACACATGTGTAAGATTTTTTTTAATTAGGTAAAGACAACAATTGTGACATTAAAAGGGATAGACAAGACAAAACAAGGACAGAAGACAGTATGAAGGACATATCTTAAATCTGACAGAGAATGTGTGTGTGTGTGTGTGTGTGAGCGGCTGTGAGCGATAAGATGAGAATATCAATAGTAATAGTGGTATTACTAATGATTAAATAATAATAATAATAATAATAATAATAATAATAATAATACCCAATGGTACAGGGTCCTCGGCTTTTGCAGGGCAAATTTGAATGACTGGTGGGGTACAGCAGCGGAGCCCAAAAATAAATAAATTTTAAAAAAGTTACTGAATTATTGATTGTTCCTGAAAAATAGGCCTCAAGCTGAATAAGTGTCTAAAAAGTTCAGAGGTTAATCTTTGTGGTTCAATTTGGCTTGTCCTTAAAATGTAGTGAAACAGCATTAGTTGCAATACAGTACTGTACATAGTTTAAACACATAAAGTAATAATGTTATCATTGAATTTGTTCATCTACTATATTGTACAGAAATAAAATGACCATATAAAGGACCATATAAGGACCTAAAAAGCATTTAGAGAAGTCGCGTCTATTATTGATTACTTCATTTACTTGATATCACTTGATTAAAATCTATTAATGTTACAAATATACAAGATGTTTGTGCCCTCAGGTCTGCCTGATTTTACTTCTGTTTAAGAGGCTCTAACTGATGGGCCACAAGAGTTTTGCTTAAGATCAGAATGACTTATGGGGCAGATTTCCTGCCCAGAAAAGTCTCGTAAAGCTGATAAGAACAAAGGTTATTTCAAGGACAGCAGCAAAACAAAGATCTTTGTGTCACACATGAAAGGTTGGGAAATTTTTGATTGTTTTGATACTGGAAAAAAACAGGAGAAAGACTCATTAAAACACTCCTGAAGCACTTAGATGCATCCAAAGAGCTATAAAATGATCATCTTCTCTAATGAATGAAGAAGAGAGAAACTCATGGGCAGAAAGCCCTTACTGAGCTGTGAGCTAAAAACTAACCACAGGGGCAGGAGACGACACATAGTGCACCTCTCACACAGGCATTCAGAGCAACTGCACTGTAATCCTACACCAAGCTCTCAAAACCAGGCCAGAGCAACACAACAGATACTGTGTCTCGAGTGAAGTAGGCCTTCGCTGTGCATAATCAGTCGGCCCTGTCGTAAATACAGGAGGAATTTGTTCTTAATGTTGAAATAATTAACAAAAATATAATAAAATATTAATCATTACCATAACACTCTGGTTTTGGTCTCAGTTTGGTTAGAGATGTGAAAGGTATTACCCATCCCATTTTCAGTTTTTATAAAAAAAATCAACTAATTACGTAGGTAGTTACTAATTAGTTAATAGGACAATGACACGCTTAACACAACTCATCCGTGACAAGGTATGTTAAAGAACCTGTGTGACTCTCAACGAAATTAAGTGGAAATTTAATTCTAAAACTGTATCTAACGACATCAATCCTAAGATCAAAAATAAACCATGTTAAAGATGTATTTCTGTTTTGTTACGATTCAGAAGGAAAAAGCTTTTATTTATAGTGGAACCTTGGATTGCGAGCATAATTCGTTCCGGAGACGTGCTTGTCATCCAAATCAATTGTATATCAAAGCGGAGTTCCCCATAAGAAATACTGGAAACTCAGATAGTTCGTTTCACAACCCACAAATATTCATATAAAAATGATTAATACAAAATATAAAGTGAAAATACATAAAACAAAATAACCTGCACGTTACCTTGAAAGACAATGGTGGCTGGTGTGAGGGAGACCAGAGAGGAGGAGAGAGGGGGAGAGGAGGAGGGTTATTATATAGGATGACTTTCACTACGACTCACGGAATCACCGCAGTCTGTCGCTCACTGGGATCTTTTTCTAACAAGGAAACTATCCCACGATCGCTGCTTTTGCCTCCTTTTGAGGATTTGGCGGAAATGCGACATTGCATCGTCATTAAACAGATTCATCGCTCGCACAGCTACAGCCTTATTCACGTGGGGCTTTTCTACAAAGTTTTGCACTCTTTCCCACATTTTACCCATCTCCCTGGGGGCCATTTTTCGCACACACACTACCCGTATATTCTAGCGTTGATGCTGACTATACGAGTGAGCCACAATCCCGCAGCGAGTGAGAGAGAGAAGTTGCGATCACGTGAGGCTCGGCAGACGAAGCGTCCGCATACTACTCGTCTTGCAAGGCCTCGCTCGTTCATCAAGTCAAAATTTATTAACATTTCTTGCTCGTCTTGCAAAACACTCGCAGACTGAGTTACTCGCGACCCAAGCTTTCCGCTGTATTGCTTTGTTTATGGCTCCCCCTCTACTTAGCCTTTCATTTAGTGTAGCTGTTCCTAATTGTGCATTGTCAACCTTAAAAGTCAAAGCCAGCGTTACGTTTGCTAGCTATAACACCCAAAGACACTATGTGAAATGGAATCTCTAAGGCGCTCACACTTCCTGCTGCTAATTCTCTCCTCTCTGATTTACTTTAAAGCTAAATTACGTAAATACAAAGGAATGAAAAGCTCCATCAAATAAATACCATGGTGTGGCATAAACAGTACAGTACATCAGTACAGGAAAGGAAGTTCATAAAGTACTGTAGGTCTGATGACTGATTTTGCACTGAGTATGTACAACAGTTCCTTTTTGTGGGAAATGATTATTCGGGTCATTCTCATTAGCTGACATGTCTGTCTTCGTTTAGATTCCTAATCAGGGTTTCATTAAGCTTTCTGATAGACTCATATGTGCTGCTTACTGGTGTTAAACCTTTCCCCATGGTCCCATAGCTCTCCTTGAATCGTAAGCCAAAAAAAAAGACTGCAGTCACTTTTGCTGACAACTAAGACTGCACGTTCTGAAGCGTCTCCACATGTGTGCTTTATGACAGAAGGTCACCCAGGCCTTTGCACCCCAGACGTGGTACCATGTGTACAGTAAAGTGGCTAAAGTACGCCAAGATCTGCTGAATCTGCTGAATCATATTTCACGTGCTTATGTAGGATCACAGCCATGTATTTCATTGTAAACCGGTAACCTGTTTACTGGAAACACGTTGTCTTTTCTCCCCCTAAAAGCTTTTTGTTTATCAGGAAACAAGCTGTGGCTGTTCTCTCCCTTGGGAAGGTTGATAAATATTTGAGGAAGTAAGTTCCTGAACACGTGATGGCCACCTATAGAGATCATGCTTACAGGCGGTTTTATTCCAATAGTTGTGGTCGTTTGCAGTCGGAGCACACTTCAGCGCATGGTTCCATGTGCTGTGCATTCTGAGATGCTTTTCTGTGTTTAATATCAGAATAATCAGAATCAGAATACTTTATAATCCCTGAGGAAATTATGTGGTCACAGTTGCTCCCAGGCAGTAAGAAAGAAAAAAAGAAAGAAAGAAAGAAAGAAAGAAAGAAGTAAATTACTATCAGGTTAAGATACCAGAATTAAATAATACAATATATTACAATTATAGAATAATACAATAATATAATAGCTCTAATTTATAATATCTCTAATTTACCCATATTACAATATTACAATAGCTCAATATACAATAACTATAACTATTATTATTATAACCATAATATTATTATCATAACTATATTATTATTATTATTATTATTATTATTATTATTATTATTATTATTATTATTATTATTATTATTAATAACTATTAATAAATGAAATATATACAATAACTCAATATAGACACGTCCTAATATATTACAGAATAGTGAATTGAACTTGTGCTTTAGATGGAGGAGTTGTACAGAGAGATACTGTATGTGACGAGATGAGCCGTTTCTAAAATGTGCAAAGCAGCCCTTGTGGCCGGGCATCTCCAATGGATTCCACAGTTAGGTTCGTCTGTTTTCAAGATGTTTCACTGTGTTGCATCCTTCCCCTTTCTGAGAAACAGGAGATGGTGTATTTGCCTACCCATCCTCCACACACTTACGAACACTCTCGCACATGTTTCTTGGCATGAAACAGAAACCACAGATTTTCATCTATGACCTCTTTTGAGTATAAGCACTACGCTTTATCTACAGTCGGTAACAGCAAAGACTCACATCCTGTGTCATATTGGGTAAACATCATTAAAATAATAATAATAATAATAATAATAATAATAATAATAATAATAAAAAATCCTCCTGTTTAGCCTAAACAAGTAAGGGACACCCTGTTCACCCTTTAAGTCCCACTTAAAGTTGATCGAATTTTATTAGGGCTAGTTATATTTGGATATAGATTTTTGTCTCCTACACATTTAATGATTGGATCCCAGATTCAGCCTTCCAACTGTAACTAGTGCTTTAGAGCTACAGCGTGTTAGACAATCTAAAATCTGACCCGGGATTTGAAGTAAGATCATGTCAGTGGAAGGGTGGTTGAACACGATCCTCTTACATTGCTGTTATTTTTTATTTTTTTGGTTCATTAATTATTATACTCTTATCAGCGATAATACGGTTATGATTTGCTGGTGGTTTTACAAAATCCAGATTGTTATTGGGGGTTTTTTTTGGGACCGTGCAAGCAAGTTCATATTTATATGTGTATATAACAGGGGCAGGGGGTAGCTCAGGGGGTAAGATGTTGGACTACTGATCGGAAGGTCGGGAGTTCAATACCCGCCAAGCTGCCACTGTTGGGCCCTTGAGCAAGGCCCTTAACCTCAACTGCTCAGTTGTATAAATGAGATTAAAGAAAAAGTAAGTCACTCTGGATAAGGGCGTCTGCCAAATGAATGGCAATGCAATGCAATGCAATGCAATGCAATGCAATGCAATGCAATGCAATGCAATGCAATGTATGGTAATTTATATGTATGTAGAATTAACACTGACCTCTGCTGGTGAAAATGTAAATCACATGGCGTCCATTGTCTGATGGCTTTCTAGCTCTTTGTTAAATTTCAGATCTTCTTATGTGAACCATGAAATCACTTAAAACAAAGTGGAAAAAAAACATGGCACTACCCAGACCCTTCCAACTATCAGGCCACACTGAGTTCTTGGGCAAGAAGGGCAGTTGTCAGAGAAGTGCCCATTAATCCAGCTGTGCCTCTGAAAGCCTTACAGAGCTTACTGGCTATAATAGGAGAACCTGTGCAGACCTCAGCAATATCATCAGCTCTTGACAGATTCAGCCTCTTTGTGAGAGTGTCCAGGAAGCCGCTTCACTACAGTCACACTCCGAGTCATATTACAGCATTCGGTCAGAGATTCTCAGGGTGTGTATGAAAAAGTAAAAAAAAAACCCAAACCCTTTTTTATATTTTATATTTCTATATCAGTAACAGATCAGTTTGATATAATTTAGTTTCTGGGTCTAAAGCAGTATGCTCATATTAAATCTCAATGTGACTTACCATTCTGTCTGTACTATTGAACCGCTCATACATGTTGATATTTTTGCTTATGGACTGGGGTTCGGTCATTTTGCGTGCATTGCATTTATCATATCTGTATAAGAAAACATACCCAAGCAGCCATCGAGGGAAGTCTTGTCTTGTCTTTAGGGCTTTTATGTCACCAGGGAAAGAAGACTTCTGTCATCCTGCACAGTTATATTCTTTGGTTTGCAGCTCTGGGCCTTTTGCAGTTCATAAAACTCATCAGTGCGTTTTTAATTTTCTTTCTTTCTTTTTTTACATTACATTGCATTACAGTCATTTGTTAGACACCCTCATCCAGAGCGACTTACGTTTTTATCTCGTTTATACGACTGAGCATTTGAACGTAAAGACCTTGCTCAAGGGCCCAACAGGGGCAGCTTGGCGATGCTTGGATCTGAATTCTCAACCTTCCAATCAGTAGTGCAACGTCTTAACCCCCTGAGCTGTGATTCGGCCACGCTGAATGTCTTTATTTTGTTTCTTCAGCCTTGTGATGACTTGCTTCACTGGCCAATTATTTCAGTAACGCTGCTTGAAATGGGCTTGATAATGACATCACCAGCTGGCGCTGGTCCCTTGAAAACCAACCTCTGGGAACTATGACAAAGTGGAGTTCAGTAGAACACAGCAATAGGGATGGACATCCGGAACGTGGGGAAATGTTTGAACAGAATGCAATAGGAGCCCTTACCTTCATATGCTTTGATAGTGAGGGACATTTTGTTCACGTCTCTATTTTATTTGAAGAAAAAAACAATCCTGAGCTGAAGTCTTATAAAACATACAGTGCTATGCACGATGTTGTTGCTTGTTCTACGGCTTTTGTCTTCCAAATGACAAAAAAGTTCAAACGTCACATCCTTCACGTGATAATCTCATGCGTTTTCTTTTATTACAGACAGAAACCCTGGTACTGACAGGTACATTCACATGGCTAATCAGATGAGGTGACGTGATGCTCGGTGCTGCTGCAGAGAGACTAAACTGTGTTGTTGTTTTTTTTTGTGGTCTTCATGATTCGCTGCGAAATGTGTTTAGTTTTATTTTATTATTTTTTTGAGGAACACCAGATTTTTACATCTGAGGCCCTTCCCTTTCCCTTCTGAAATCTGAACTGCAATGCTATCACAACATAGGATGGGCATGGCATGCATAGGATTTGCACGATGGTAGCGATCTGGCTGCAAATTCTACCTGAAATTATAGCATTACAGCATAATATTATTTAAACATTTTACCCATAGTGCAAAGTAGGATCAAGAAGCAGCAGCTTATTTTGAAGCTGTTAAGTGGACCAGTAAGCTATGCTTAAAGCTCAGTACTACAAAAGGTTCCTCAGATAACTGAAATATTACATTATTGTGCAAGATTAGTAACCAAACCTTGTGCTTGCCTTGCTATTAATGGGGAATAATCAGAGCGTACATCCAACAGCTCCGTAGAATAAAGGAACCATTAACCAAACAAATCTTGTCTGTTCTGGGAGCCTATTTGAAAGCCCTGGATATTCACCTGGAAGCCAAACAAGTGCTAGTGTAACATGAGTGTTTTTTCCCCTTCTTTTTCCGCTGAGCTCTTTATAAATGTTCAAAGTCAGGAAGTAGGATGTTCAGAGTCAGAACATACTCCCCAGAGTCCCCAAACGTCATGCTGCCACGTGAAAGTGAATAAATGCATGCACAAACATGAAAATGAAGACACCATTTACCGGTACACAACGCTGAACCCAGTTCCTGTGTGTACCCAAACCATGTAGAACACCAGGAATAACAACAGCTATGAAATATAAATGATACGTGGCACCCAGCAGTGTAGCACACAACAATCACTTTCCTGAACATCCAGGACTCTGCATTCAGACCTCCTGCTTAATGTCAGCATCATGAAATATTAACAGTCGGTTTTGGTATATTTTAGAGCAAGTAAATGTAAATTTCACCTAAATTTCTGCTAAAGGCTGTTTCGGCATCGTAGGATATAATGTTAGGGCTTTGCTTTCTTTGTCATTCGTGAAAGGAAAGGCTGAGGCGGTTTTGCTCTCAGCACGCCATTGTGGTCGTGATTTGCCTTTGTTTTTCCATCCTGCTTATGTTATAAACCTTTGCAGGAGAAGGATATGATATGGACAATGGGAATCACTGGCCAAACGACTGGGTTTAACAAGCTGGAGCGTGTGGAGGGCAGAAAAAACCAGCACTCTATTTCTCTATTTTCCTCCCGTCTGATTTTTCGTTCAATAATTCATAGCACGCAGCTTGCAGAGAAACATGGCCTTCTGTTGTAAAAAAAAAACAACAACCAACAATAAATAAATAAATAAAAATATAAAAGTTTTATCCACCCTTAAGATTTAAACAATGCGTGAGAAATGTACCCTTCATTAACATGCAAATAAACACATCTTTTGTACGTAAATTATGATAATCAGATATACTATAATATTTTGTGTATTACACATACAGTGGAAAAGTCACTAACACAATTATTTCAACCATCTGGGCCATGTTATACATGACCTTGTCGATACAAAAATGCCAATTAAAACCACTAGGTGGCAGTCGATTACAAGGAAACGTTGAATCTTAGTGCGCATGCGCACACTGAAACATGGCTTGGGCAAATAAATGTCCATACTGATGCCTAAGGAAAAAAACAACAATAGTTTGATTATTAATGAATATCATTATGAAAATGGACGCATAATCAAAATGGATTAATCCATAACCAAAATAAAGGAATATTACTGCTATTTTGGTTCATCATGATCATGGATCTACTCCTGCCATCATTTCAAGTATAAACTATTGAGTATTCAACTTCAAACAGGGAGACCGGTTCACCAGTACCAGTCTTTTACATATTTTCTCACCCAGACATATATATATATATATACACACACACACACATTCAAAGTTGTCTTCTAGACAACATATATATTTTAAAACACTGATAGCACACATGCTGGGGTTCAATGCATGCTGGAAAGATCCTCTCTGACTCTTTTTGCTTGGAATGTTGCTCTGATTTTAGTAATAGATGGCCATACCACCCACTACTACCCCATGTCTGCAGAGGCCGGTAGGACTTTGTTAGCAATGAGGTTATGTTTTGGCCTGTTGAAGCCACATGTAAGAAAGGTTCAGAAAAATAGATGGAAGGATAAAGAGAGGCACGTCATCACCCAACAAGACATCAAACAAAATTTGCTGCAGTAAAGGCATGAATACAGGATTTTCTGTACGTTCCTCTATTTTGAGCTCATAGAAAGCTGTGATTGGCCAGCATCACTGAGATTAACAAGAGAGCACGGATCTTGGCTGGGAAAATCTATATTTTTCTAATTACATAGAGATAAGATGCAAATAATAATAATAATAATAATAATAATAATAATAATATACAAATCTACAGACTGAACAGTAGTAAATATTGAGGTGATTATATGTTAGCATTATGTTTAGTTTACATGCTATATTTGAGTCTCCCGATAAACTTAATCTGACGGAGTAGGAATCTGAAACTGAAATCTGAAGAAGTAACCTGAACACAGGGTTAGATTGTTTGAGTTCAGTTCGTACCAGGTTCAATTTTATACCAACAATTCAACAAAGCCAGCCAAGAAGACTGAACTAAATCAAACCTTTAGAATATTTATAAGGCTTAAGGCTAAGGCTAAGGCACGGCGGAGTGATGGTTAGCGCTGTCGCCTCACAGCAAGAAGGTCCTGGGTTCGATCCCTGGGGACTTTTCTATGTGGACTTTATATGTTGTCCCTGTGGGTTTCCTCCGGGTACTCCAGTTTCCTCCAACAGTCCAAAGTCATACGCAGATTAGGCTAAGTGGCGACTCTAAATTACCCATAGGTGTGAATGTGAGTGTGAATGGTTGTCCGTCTCTGTGTGTCGCCCTGCGGTGGATCTGGTGTAATCCCGCCTCTCCCCTGATGTCACCTGGGATTGGCTCCAGCTTCCCCCCCTGCGACCCTGAACAGGATTAAGAGTTAGGGTTAGGGAGATTAAGGTTAATAAGTTTAAGGAAATTATCCCATCCTTATGTCATTCATTTTAGTTAGAAAATGAAGTGACAAAATCATTCCTGACTTCTTGAATGCTCCCTATACACATTTTAAAAATAGTTTTATTAAACCTCCTGGTTCGATCAGAATAACGTCTATTATGTTTAATAATATTCAAGGTTGGTTGCCTGTTCCTCTTGCCATGCACTTGCGATTCATTCTTGTCTGTTGAGTTTTCCGTAATGCATTCATCAGAATCACAGCGAGCTTCATCCACATACATGCTGAGACACAGCAGGATAAATGAAAGGCTGTCAGAAATGACCGTATACCAAAAAAAAAAAAAGCCCTCAAAAAGACAGGAGAATGGCTCCTAAAACAAATAATCATTGTATTTGGGGAAGGGGGTCCTCTGCAAACACACAGATGCAATGTTGCTGGTAGATGTTATAGTGCCCTTCTGATTCTTTGTCTTTTAATACTTAATCCTGTTCAGGGTTGCGGGAGAGAGCCGGAGCCAATCACACTCACATTCACACCTGCAGGTGATTTAGAGTAGCCAGTTAGCCTAATCCGCTCTGTGCATGTCTGTGGACTGTGGGAGGAAACCGGAATACCCGAAGGAAACCCACACTGACACAGGGAGAACATGTAAACTCCACACAGAAAGGCGCCCAGGTTCGATGCCAGGGATTGAACCAGGACCTTCTTGCTGTAAGGCTTCAGTGCTAACCACCACACCACACCACCGTGCCGCCTTCTTACGTGTTTAATATTCTACACAACAAACTGTAGATTTATTGGTAAATTAATTCATGCTTTTGTCTTGTGTTTTTGTGGCTAGATTGATTCAGGTCCATAAGTATTTGGACCAAGATCAAAATAAATCCACTTAGACACGCATGAGTTCTCTAAAGAGCATGCAAAAGCCCGTTTTACACGCGAGTGAAGCAGACAAACTACAGGACAAATAAAGATATTTCTATATATACAGCATTTCTGTAATTTGTTTCGCTCTCGTTTTCAGAAATGACCGCAGTTTGCTTGAAGCACTGACATTCTTTGAGTTAAGGGAGAGCGAGCGTGTCGGGACGTACTCGGTTCTCCGTTCACAGATATAAATATGTTTATGAAAGTTTTAAATGCAATTCAAGATATTCCACGTTAAGGCTACGCAATGGAGCGCTTTCTTTTCATGGGTCATTTTCCCAAAATGCGTCGGTTTCGTACAATGGATGTAATCATTCCTGAGATGATGTGTTCCTCCATAAAAGAAATATTCTCCAACTTTTACAGGTCAAGGGATCAGTCATTGTCAGGAGGAAAATCGCTCCCAAAGCAACTACAAGAGAAGAAAACGCTCTCTTTATTTGCCAATTATTTGGCAATTATGGCCATTATTTAAATTTTGCCTCATCTTTTCAGTGAGCAACCCATCTCCACTTTCATAGCTGCTATTCATTCTAGTGCCGTAACCACAAATGGGACATAATAGATTTCGTCCAGTGGGCTGACCATTATCAAGTTAAATTTCCTTTTGAATAGAGCCGGCAGGATCATTAAAGGCCACGCCACACTTAGAAGGAGGGATTCTCTCTGCTATTAATTCTCGATTTTTCCAGTAAGTCTCGAATGATATAACCACATTTCTCATTGTGCTGCTCCTGGCTTCTGAGAGCTCCGAGGCTTTTTGCTGCTAGCACTTTATGGATCTGACAAAGCGTTTAATTTGCTCTGTGTGCTTTTAGGAAGTCCTGCAATGAACTCAGGCTCGCGCAGCCTTTAAAGGCAGAAACAAAAATGCCTCCATGCACATACCAGAGTTTATAAGAGCAATCTGTCCCCAGGCCGCCGCTCAAGGACACGACCAGGCTGTGAAAGTTGGATGCAGCTTCCTTCCAAGGATTGTACAAATTTGCCCGAGCCAAATGAAACAAGCAAACCAACCAAACAAAAAAACAAAAGGACCCAGGTTTAACGTTAGGCTTAAGGTTAGTGGATACTTCATTCATAAATAATGCAGTAGAATCATTCCTGCTGGTTGGAAATGTCATGAAATGTGCACGAGGCTTGGTATTATTATTTTTCGACGTGTCCGATCAAAGAAAGCCTTGGAGCACTGTTGTGAACCACAATGTATTATACATGTTGGCATGGTCTAGGGGCCTTCTAACGCATTCTTCCCAGAAGCCCCTGCATTAAAAAATAACAGGCCATTTTCGATACCATCAGTATTCCTCCGTGTCGCGTTTGAAAAACAATCTGCACCAATCCCGCTTAGTACGCGGCTAATTGCTAAAGAAATCACTAATCCGCCAGGTAATATTGCTTTTAAAAATGATTCTATTGATTTTATTGCTAACGACATGGAACGTAGTAATATTATACAGAAATAACACCCCTCAGAATGCTATAATTGACCAATCAGAGTTGAGTATTCAACAAAACCATGTGATAAAAGTAGACAAAGGTAGATAAATCAATCTTATCCCCTCGCTGAAACTAATCATCTTCCACAGCTAGAGGTAGTGTAGGAGTTTGCCCTACTTCATTGGTCTACTGGTGTCGTTCGTGTCGAGTTGGTGGGATTACAGAACCGCAGGTATTTTGTTCATAACAACTAGTTTCTAGGCTGCTTTCTACATCTAGGCTGTTACTTGACTCATAATCTTCAGATACGATGATGTCTTCCATTTTTTATTTTATTTATTTATTTTTTAGTAAAAGTTTTCTGGTAAAGACTCAGTACTAAGCTAGGTGAGCACGCACAAAGAGAGCTAGCAGAGTAGCGGTCACACGCTTTTAAAACACTTTGGCTTGTATGTAAACAAAAACAACATATTGGATTCTGGGAAAGGTCCTGAGTGTTTTTTGGCTCCTTTATCTCCTTCGTCTCCTGCACTATCTGAGAGCTGTGCTTTTTCTCTTGCATTGAGCTGAATTTTAATGGCATTCAATTGTATTCTTAATGCATATATATATATATATGGTCGAGCTTCGACGAAGAGGAAAGCCATCACAATGGAAGTGAAATTCGACATTGTAAAGAGATCAGAAAATGGAGAAACAGCCACAGATATCGGATGTCAGTGTCAGTGTTTCTGTTCCTACAGTGCAGTGTACAGTACAGGATATTTATGTCCTTTTCCTTTTTCTGTGGCTTAGCTGTGTTTTTATGTTCTAGATGATGATTGTACAACTGTGTTAGGATCGGGAAATGTGTGTGTTTCGACTTGCACTAAAATTCGGGTTACATCGCTGTTGTAGGAACGGAACTGTGTCATAACCTGAGGACCCCCTGTATCTATGTATGTATGTATGTATATATATATATATATATATAAAATGTTTTCTTTTATTTTGAATCATGACATTTAGCTTGTGACTTTCTATGTTGGCTTTTAAACACGGTACAATACTTCGATCTTTTGTAAGGGTTTGTCACAACAGCCTTGAACAATATCCCACTCTGTCAGCAAAGAGCACAATCTCCAGAGTCTGAGTTTTATTGTTCACTTACTCTTCCTTTTTCAATTGCACTCCCTGGTTAAGGATTATAAAAGCACACAGTGAACACTATGTTTCCAATGAAGTCTTGCTACTACTGCCTAAATTCTGTGCACCTTGTATGTATGTATATATATGTATATATATACTACCGTTCAAAAGTTTGGGGTCACCCAGACAATTTTGTGTCTTCCATGAACAGTCACACTTTTATTTACCACATG
>JAQMCW010001384.1:0-10973 GCA_030068335.1 Chrysichthys cranchii
AGTATGTTTAAGAGTGTAGAAAGTGTTTAAGAGCATAGGACATGTTTATAAGAGTGTGGAAAAGGTTAATAAGAGACTGGAAATGGTTTATAAAGCCTTAATATATATATATATAAAATAAAATAAATGTGACGGGGGGGTTTCCCAGCATACTCCGGTGCGAGATCGCATTTATGTGTTGTTATTGTGTGTTTCAAACCGTGTGTTTTAGTTATTAACGTTTTGGGGGCTGTATACATGTTTTTAAGGAATTATTTGGGGGTGTCTGGGGTTATTGATATGCGTTCTATAAATCCACCGTTCACGGGACGAGGCGTCCCTCGAGTGACGTTCGGTCAGTTTGGCCAGTTGTGACTAGAGTTCTCGCGTTATTGAGTATGTTTGTTCTTTTAAGAACTACGCTGCCTAGCAGCCAAAGCTGTTAATAAAAAGAGTTTCCCAGCTATTGCTTGGGAATTTTTCCTGAAACCGCTGTCGTCTCTGCTCATTTCTGCCGTCTTCCGGTGATGCAGAGAAGACGCTACAATAATAATGCGTCCCTGAAAAACTGTAAGCCAATTAAAAGATAGATAGTACGTCCACATCAAGATCAATCAGTCTCCTGCCAAATGTTTACACTGCTTCGATCATTTCTGAGACAGAAAAGCATGCCTGCTCCATTTGATCAGATATCTTCAGTTTTAAATGCTTCAACTAATACAGTGTGATAATGATCTCCAAAGGACGTGAGGTAACCCTGCTGAAATATTGGCATTTCACAGCTCAACATCCAGCCTGCAGAATTAGGTACATACAGGTAAGCACATAGCTAGCTGAGTGAGCTAGACTAGCTGTCCAGATCTTTTAATGTTTTACGATATAAAAGCTCTGCATTAAACTTGAGATGTCATTTTGATAGTCTGTCGCAAATGAAGCTATGTGCTGCTACAGCCTATAGATTACACTCAGGACAATGGGCATGAATTGACAGGAACTAGCTATCTTATGAAGCTAGCTGTTGATAATTACATGAAGCTAGCTGTCGATAATTGCAGTAATAACATGACGGACTGCTCTGTTACTGTATATGAAAAAAATCTAAGCAGGAGTGGTGTGAAAACACCATGAGGTTAGTGCTGGTTAGCCTGTTATTGCTACCTTAGCATTTAATTCAATGTTTGGACCCTTTCCACTACTGCTCACATATTACCAGGAGTGCTACATTTTGTTAGATTTGGTTTAATGTCAATTTAAATGTTAATCTGGTTTGTTCAGTTGAGTTTAGGTGGGTGTTGAAGGACAGCCCCATGCTAAGAGCCTGACTGTCTGTGGGATGAAGCTGATGTGCAGTCTGGCAGTTACAGCCTGGATGTTCTGCTAACGTCTGCCAGACAGCAGTGGTGTAAAAAGTATGTGGGATGTTCATTTGCAATTCGGGTGGTTTCGAGGATGCACCATGGGTCCTTTTGAAGTCAACGATTCTCTTTTTTATTTTACTGATATTACCACCTCCAGTACCACCACAGTGGAGGCCCTCAGTGGCTACACTGCTCCAGTACATTTTGCTGATTCATGACTGTGCTCCAAAGCACAGCTTGAATCACATCATTAAGTTTACTGAAAAGAAAACAGAGCTGGGCTTCATCACCGCTGTCAAAAAGTCAGCATACAGAGAGGTCTTGGAGTGCCTTGCAGATTGTTCTGTCTACACTACATGTAATCAACGCCGCTATCTGTGCTTTAAGCACAGCTCCAGATAGTCAGCTCTGCACTAAAGCACTAAAACGTGGCTCACGATAGAGTATTTCAGAATGAAATTTGAAAACTTTTCCCTTGTATGCCTATAACCAACACTCAGATGGCACATACATGCTCATAAGTGTGCGTCTGACATCTCTATCTGCTCGTTCACAAACAGTGGGGATGAGGGTGCTCTGTGAGACCCCGCTCCATCACCAGGGTTGCATGTTAGCATTCAGCACAAGAAGTATTGCAGGTGATATTAAGCATCGCTGATAGTTAGGAGCGGTGAAACAGAATAGAACAGTGTAATCACCGTAATCAAACTGGAGACGGACAACAGTTAGTGGGCTGCCCAAATCAACTCCTTGATTCTTACGTGGTGCTCAGCAAGAGCAAATGACCTGGCAGACCACAGAATAATCATGATGAAAAATGTGCTGTTTGAACATTTCAATAAACCCAACGCCAGATGCAGACAGTGAGACAGTGGTAGTTCAGGGGTAAGACGTTGGACTACTGATTGGAAGGTCACGAGTTCAAATCCTACCCCCAAGCTGCTATTGCTGGGCCCTTGAGCAAGGCCCTTAATCCCCAACTGCTCAGTTGTATAAAATGACATAAATGTCAGTCAGTCACCATGGATAATGGCGTCTGCTAAATGATGGAAATGTAATGTAATGTAAATGCATAGATGTGTGTAAGACTTCCCTAAAGAGGAGCATATTTATCATGAACATAGGGATTAATGTGTCTTATAGTCATAGTCACTGATTGGAAAAGATTGTCGAACTAGCACTAAGCATGTTATTATGTTAATGTGATGAATTATTCTTGGTCAGCTAAAATGCCTGGATAGTGTGTAAACATTCCTGAGCTATAATTCCCACACAGGTCATTTGCTTTGGACATTGGCTTAAAGCTGACGGCCTGAATTTTTAACTTGAGAGTCTCTGATTTATCCAGTGAGGTGAAGTATTGAGCCAAAACAAGAAGAGTTTTGTTAATGTCCTGTTACTTACATCGTGCAGTGAAGGGTGGATTCTTGAAATATAACACAGCACAAATAGGAGCTTGGTAGACTAATGTCTCTCCTGCACAGGGAAAAAAAGTATGCCACGTTTGATTTGTCCTGTAATAGATAAAACTTTTTTCCCCCCCATGTTTGTGGCTTTATAACAGTTGACTAATTGTTCACAAAATCCGCTGACGTTCTTAAAAGCAATGATTGACTCGTCGTATTTGGTGCATGCAGGGCTGTGGTTTGTACTTCGTAGGGAATGCTGAAGGGCCTATGAGAAATTGGCTCGGAGAGACAAATAACACACAGACACACATACCGCCTTCTAGGCTCACAAGACACTTTCAAAGGTCTTTGCTTGTAAAAGCTATAACACCAGAATCCAAATTCAATTTACACGAGACGGTTGCTTTCATGTGCCATTTTAATGTGGCCTGCCCTTTTCACAGCTGCATCATGAGGCTGTTTGAATTGGAACCTCTGCAGCATCTCTAAATGATTTTCCCTAGCAGGCTTGTTCTGGCCTGCACAAATGAAGTGTATGATGGAGTGGTTAGTGCTCAGTAGTGCCTTACTAATTCTCAAGGCCCCTCTTGGGCTCAGTCTGCCTGGCACACAGAAACGAACAGACTTGGCAGCATACAGTATCTGCCAACTGCTAATGACCCTCCACACTGTAGTCGGCCTGAGGACGACAGGAGTGAGCTACAGTTACATAGTCACTTCAATCTCGGCTCACCTCTCAGTGCTGCTGGAACAGTACCATTTAACAGAGGTCTGTTAAAGGAGAAACCTTATACCCTTACAACTTCTGCTCCACCTTTACCCTTCATCAGGCAAAGAACCATATTTGGTGACTTCAACAGACATCAAAATGGCCCCCCATGTTCGTAGAACCACATTGATTTCTCCTATCCTAAATAAACATACCTTTATGTTTATGTGTGTTTTCTTTGTTTTATATATATATATATATATATATATATACAGTGATCCCTTGCTTACTGCTGGAGTTAGGTTCCAGAACCCGCCACGAAAAATGAAAATCCGTGAAGTATTTATATTTATATATTTTAAGCCTTTATAAACCCTCCCACACTCTTATAACCATTGCCTGTACAGTTATACAGCATAAACCCTTTATATTTCCTTAGATATTGGGTAAGATTCATTGAAATTATGTACAGTAAACACAGTTGACACAGTATACGAACAACAACTATTGTATATTTATTTTTATTAGCACTTTAAGTATGATGCCTGTGTGCATGAGGCCCTAGGCCTTGTCTTATAAATATTTATATTATTTTTATTTATTTATTTATTTATTTATTTGTTTGTTTGTTTGTTTGTTTGTATTTCATTTTTATCCACAGATGATGCACTGCCCGGAGACCACTTTCAATTTCGTTGTACCTGTGACAACGACAATAAAGACATTCTATTCTATATCATTGAGGAGTTTTATTTACAAACAAATACACAAAAAACATTTTAAAACATTTTAAAACCATTTATTTTTTCCTGGTAAAGAACATCGTGATAGGCAGTTGCTGGCGCTGTCTTTTCATTTGAGTTAGCAGGTTTTCATACACTTCCGTGGCGCCATCAAGAGCATTTCTGAACTGCAAAGAGCGAATCATTTGTGGGTCCCATTCTTCAACTGATGACTTAAGCTCTTAAGCTAAAGCTAACTGTAAAATGGTGGCGAGGTGCTTGAGAGTTAGGCCCTCTTCTTCTTCTTTTTCGTATGCTTGATCCTCCTCTTGTTCTTTCTCTTCCTCGTTCGCTGACTTGGTCATTTCGGCCAGATCTTTGTCGGTCAGCGGTTTTGAGTAGACCTCGAGCAGGTCATGTCATCAAAACCTTCTCCTCCTAGCTGTTTTGCCAGCCTAACTGCCTTTTCAGCCACAGAGTGATGAATTTCTTTGGGTTGTGCATCCAGTAGACAGGCAGCAGGTTCTTATTCTTGTTTTTCAGGGCCCGGGGGTTTTTGGACTTCTAAATGAGCCCAGGTTTAAGCAAAAAGTCCGCAGCATTGCTGCACATGACTAGCATGACGTGGTCTTTGTGAACCTTAAAGCCTGGGGCTCTTGTCTCCTCCTTCATGATGAAGGTACAAGAGGGCATCCGCTTCCAGAACAGGGACATCTCGTCCATATTGAACGCCTGCTCCGGCTGATATCCACCTTCTTTAATGATGTTCTTGAAGGTGTCGCTGACATAAGTTTCTGCTGCGCCTTTGTCCGTCGAACCAGCCTCTCCTTGGAGACTCACGCTGGCCAAGTTGAAACGCCTCTTGAATTTTTCAAACCAGCCCTTGCTGACAGCAAAGTCACTTTTCTTGCTGGGGGAATCCGCAGAAATTCCAGGTTGAGGGTCATCCTCCAGCTCAGCCCCGCCGTCCACAAACATTTCATGAAGCTGCTTGGCCTTCTCTCGGATAATATGGGTGTTCATGGGGATGTTCTTCTTCCGGCAGTCCTCAATCCAGAGTTCTAAAGCAGATTCCATCCAGACCACAGCTTTATTCCGCCATCTTACGACTCGTTTGGCGCCCTGGTTATAAGACACTGTGGCTGTAGCTCTTATCTTCTTTTCAGCCTTCTTTATGTACTCATTGATGCCGTAATGGCATCCTACAGTGGTGCAGCTGCTCCTTTCCTTTAACATGTTCAGAAGTTTTACCTTTTCAGCGATTGTTAGCATCTTCCGTCGGTGTATGGGCATGGCCCTGGAAGAAGTAGAAGACGCAGATAGCTTTTGGAACATAACGAAGGGCTTTACTACCCACAAAAAGCTCCGTGAAACACAATGATGAACGAGCGAGACGTGAGATGCTGGCTAACACAAACCAGAAAGATGCTCTTCGCTTAGTTAATCAGTGCCCAGGTGTCTGTACTTAGCCGCGTGCTCTGATTAGCCATCGGCCAATGGCAAATGAGGAAGCATGTACTCTACCAGAAAAAGCCTGCCAACCAGCTGAAAAGCTTCAATATATACCAATTTAAATGAAAACCCGCGATAGAGTGAAGGCACGAAATTTGAGGTGCGATATGGTGAGGGATCATTGTATATACATATATATACGTGTATATATATACTGTATATACACACACACAGACATCTCAAAAGTAAATAGGCACTCCTCATGACTTTTCATCTATGCAGGCATCACCTGGTGCTCCCAACCTGTTAATATATTTTTATTTTTCAGTTCGGATTACAGTATATTAATTGTTTATAGCAATTCGCCATGCGGCGAACACCAGAAGCTAAAGAGTTGTGTGATTTTCAAAGAGGGCGTATTGTGGGTCAGTCTGAGGGTGGATTAGCCAGCGTATGATTGCACAAACCTTGGGATTCAATTGTACAATTCAAAAGCAAAGGAAAGGAAACAAAAGCATCCCGCTCAGGTCGACCTGGGCCCTCTGACAGGTGTCTTCAGACTGTCGAGCGGATTCTTGAAAAAAAATCCCCGTTGTAAGGACGCTGATGTCGCAGAGCGACTCCAAGTGAGTCGGAGTACTTCTGTGACGGATCTCCATCAACTTGACTACTATGACAGGGCAGCAAGAAGGAAGTTTCTAGAAATCCATATTTCAAAAATAATAATGTGTCTGTTTATTTTTGAGATGTCCGTGTGTATATATGCACAGTTTTTAGAAAAGTTTTACACTACACTAGTTATATATGCTAACTCTATTGACCTTGACTGTCAACATAAAATCGAAAACAATTCTTATAATATAAAGTCCTTTAATATCATCCAAAAAAATACTCAAAAGTTAAAATTTTGAATTGCTACAGGTTAAAAAAAATTCAATCCCTTCAAACTCTATAGTGCTGGCTTTGCAATAGTGTCTCTTAGTAATATGCATGAAAACGGAACAAAGGGACAAACATTATTTGGTTATACATTCATTCTTTGGCAAATGAATACCGATGAATTAAGATAATCACTATTGTAAATTAGTTCAGTGGGCAAGGTAGTCTATGGCTATATATTGATTTCAGATTTGTCCTCTTCCACTTGGACAAATTGAATTATTAAATAAACCCAGGAGTCGTTGACAGGGAGGCACACATTAGCATAGCTGGAATGTTAAAAGCCTTCCTGCCTTCAGTGCAGTTTGCTCTCAAAGATGGGCTTGAAGCTGCTAGTCTAGCATGAAGGTATTCTGGAATGGAGCCCGTGAGATCAGATTGTAATGGACAGCACTAGGCCAGCGGGAGCCTTCATTCACTTACATTCCTCGTGCGCCCTTTCTTTTTCTACTGCTTTCTGAGTAATGTATTTTGAGTTGCATGAGAAAAAGGTCTGATCCGGTGATTACTACTCAGGCTGCATGGATTTACAGCAGCCCTTGTTGACTCCTCCAGCACCGAGAGGCCAGCGAAGGCGATGCCTGTTTTGAAACTCAGACAAAAGTTGAAAGGATTTTCATGGATGAATACCTTCGACCTTACTGACGCATAACAAACGTGGTTCAGAAATACTACGCTTACGCTGGCAAAGCGCTTAAAAGCTACGAGAAGACGAGAGTTGGTAATTAAAGGCTTTACATTTTATCGGAATGCATTTGTGTATTCCAGATAGCTCTAGTTCAGTGACAAACACTACAGGATCAGGAGCGTCCCAAACGTGTGAAAGCAAAGAGAATATTCCAGGTAGGATGCAATATAGAGCTTATTTCACCAGCTTGGAGATATTCCAGAGTGCTGGGGTTTTTATTAGGCACTTAGCTTGAATTATTAACGCTACATTCGTGAGAGTAGGTGACCTGGCACGAGGTATATATTTTTATTTCTCTCTGAAAGCGGAGAAATTTAGTGTTCTTTGAGAGAAGGGATAGATAAATAAACAAGCCTTGGCTCCCGAGTGGCGCAACAGAAAAGCGCTCACCCTGTCATCAGGAGATGGAGATCTTAATGATCCCACAGCCATCTGTGACGGGGGCCAAGAGTACAAAACAGGCCATGTTCTGCGAGGCAATAGGCAATTGTGGGCGTCTGTGAGCTCATGTATACAAAAGCGGCTAGGTAGATAACACTTTCCTCAGAGTGTCTTGTGCTACCCTTTGACACAGCATAAGCAGCAGTTTGATTGCAACTAAGATACCAAGGAAACTATGAGTGTGGCGTGACTTTTTAATCAGGCTCTAATGCCTGTTGTAGGATGGGTATCGCTGTTGCTTTGTAAATGCGGGAGTGTTTTCCAGAGGTGAAGCTGCATCCCTTGGGCTTCGCAGCCCAGCAGGTGAAGGGGTTTGGTACGGATGTTGATGGCACTTTCATGCCATGCTCTCTGTTACTCATCTGGCGACATGTGAACAATAGGCAGGTGCATCCTGCTCATCTGTAGGCCTCGTAATTAGTGGCGAACAGCTGTTGCCAGTGACTTTCTTGACCTCCCCTTTTCTGTACACGAGAGATCTGTTGCAGACCTCCGGGATGTTCGCATTCATGTTTGCTGCTCTCTTTCATGCAAATGGATAAGAGTGTGGTAGTTCAAGCGTCCTTACAAAGAATAGTGGACAACCTCTTTCATATGCAATCGAGTCATTTTTGATACAATGGGGAGGCATAAACGTGCATTTTGCAATGTGCTCTTGTTTTCTCAGCACCGGTGGACGTGCGCTCAAAGCAGATCAGCCCTCAGCTCTCCAGCTAAGCCTCACAGCTCTGTAGTGCAGCGTTATCATCACAGTGCCTTTTAGCAAGATGAGCAAACAATCGGTGTGGTGTTTCATTGAGACCGTTTTGCTGGAATTTGTGGAAATAAATCCATGCAAGAGACAAATATGAATTCACCAGCACGTGCTAAAATTAAGATTCGTTAAACAGCCAAAAAAAAAAAAGAGTCTAACGTCACTACCGATAGTTAGAATATCATACCATGAGGCAGCAGGGGATGGTGTGTGAAACTGTTTGAGCCATAATTAGTCTGCATTCTGGACATACATTCCTAAGCATGGAAGGTAAACAAGTAGGTTCACCCACTAATACACTATAAGCCTAAAGGTTTGTGGACACCTGACCATCGCACCCGTATGTGGGCCATCCGAAAACTGGTGCCACAACATTGGAAGCACATAATTGTACAGGATGTCTTTGTATGTTGTAGTATTATACTTTTCTGCTACTGGAACCAAAGGGTCCAAACCTGGTCCAGCAAGACAATGTCCCTGTTCACAAAGTGAGCCCCATGAAGACATGAGGTGTGTTAAAATTAGCAGACAGGGACACATGCTCGTGACCATTTTGAAAGACTTTTTGTTGCTCCGAGTTCACTGTGAGCATTTGTGAACACACATAAATGTTCTGTAAAGGAGAGACGTGTGCCGAAATGGGAGTTATCCCAGAAAATATGCGTAAGTGTTCAGTTTTTTTAATCTTCTGACAATGATTCAAGTGGTTAACATGTCTAACTGTCAGTTACAGTGATGCTTTTTCCGAAAGCCTCTTTTTTGGATGCTATCATTATCAATTTTTAGCATTAGCTAAGCGATTGTTTTGCTCTCTGTGGTCTTTAAATTAGGCTAACTTGCATACGTCAAATATGGTACAGCATTTTTTTAAACGATACCTTGGTTGTTTAGTATCCTTGACGATTAATGTCACCAGAGTGTGCTGTCCTAAAAACGTTGAAATAAAACCCGTTTGCCTGGAAGGTTCGCCACAGTTTGCCGCATATGGTTTGCGAAGGTGGATATAGTAGAACTCGAGTGGCCTGCCCAGAGCCCTCACCTTAACCCCACTGAACACCTTTGGGATGAACTGAAACACTGACTGCACCCCAGACCTTCTCACCCAATCTCTCCAAAGCTCTTGTGGCTGATTGGCAAATCTTATGCTCCAATAATTCGTAGAAAGCCTTCCCGGAAATGTGGACGTTATTATAGCCTAACAGCAAAGGTGGCACTTGGTCTGGAATGGGATGTTCAAAAAGCACATATGGATGTGATGGGCAGGTGTCCAGAAAACTTTGGCTATGTAATGTACGTCAAGTATGAAACAGGGTAAAATGTGGGCAATGGAGAATTTGAGAAATATGGCTGTTTACATATCCTATTTGTTACACTAGAATTTAGACAGTTTTGCATGTTTCACCTCCCAATTGTGATGTTTCAACCTCCAAAACAAGTAAGAATTAGCATCATGTGTGTAGCATGGGGTAGTACGGTTGCATCTAACAAAGACATTCAGCACTTTAAATGAGAGTTTTGAGTGCACTTTTAATTGCACACATTCATACAAAGTAGCTCATTCTCTCGTCTTTACGTTTGACCAATGAGTAATCAAGTGACATCTCAGCCACATTAGTGCCCTATACACCGTTTACACTTTCTTTCTATTTAGATCTACAATTATTAACGCATCCTTTTTTTTTGACTGACCAAACCTTTTGATGCTTCTCTGGTTGATCATTTCCGTCGCTTGGCACGGGGATTTTAAATCCCAATTAGCCCCTAATGCATAGTGTATGTAGTAGGCACAATCGGTATGATGAGCTTTACTCAACTGGACTTTAATTTCATACCCACCGTGCGCGCATTTTGCAGCTGCATGTGCTTAACGCGGGCACGCTGTTGACGTTCACAAGCATCGTCTATTTCCACCTTGATTTAGGTTGCCATGGCTTGTTTGCTGGGGGGAAAAAATTAATAATATAAATATACACAGTATAGGTTATAAACAAAATATGATCATTTGGACCAGAACAATACTGGCATTAAATTATTCAAGAGGAAAAGAAGGAGTGACGTGAACAGAAATAGTATCTGCCATTGCAGTGCTGAGCATGCTGACAGCTGGCTGACTTCTCACACTTTATGTGGCTCTCTAACTTCCCTGAAAGTAATGAGAACTGATGCATGAAAGAGCACCGTTTATGATGAGCTTAAAATACAAGTCGAAAGAAAGTTTCTATATATCAGGAGTGATACCAAGTTGAAATAATAATAATAATAATAATAATAATAATAATAATAATAATAATAATAATAATGGCGGCACGGTGGCTGAGTGGTTAGCACTGTCGCCTCACAGCAAGAAGGTCCTGGGCTTAAGCCCCGGGTTCAACACAGGTGCCTTTCTGTGCGGAGTTTGCATGTTCGCGTGGGTTTCCTCCGGGTACTCGGAAATTTCCTCTGAGTTTCCTCCCACAGTCCAAAGACATGCACAGAGGGGATTAGGCTAATTGGCTGCTCTAAATTGGCTGTAGGTGTGA